>JAVYIG010004882.1:0-149547 GCA_035222895.1 Strongylocentrotus droebachiensis
GTGGAGTATTTGTTGGTTTGCTTGCTTGCTTGCATATGGATTACTTTGAAAGTTATGTACCTCCCCTCCCCCCTTTTTTTAGTACAAAATCCAGGATCCGCCCATGTGCTCCTTGGTGTTCAAAGGTCATTTGAACACGGTGAAGGACGTGGAATATTATCGGTCAAACGTGATGAAGAGTTCCACTTTATCAATATCAAAATCATATTTCCCCCAGTGTCTTTCTGTCAAAAAAACGACTTCCTTTAAAAGTAAAAAATAGGTTTTATCGTGGCCTCTCAGAAGCCATGTGAGATGTTTTCCTGAAATACAGACTTACTTGACTTAATTTTGTAAATTTTAAATTTTTTCTCGATTTTTAAGATAAGATTCATGATCTTGATTCATGATGTGACCCAACTAATATTTTAACAAATATTAAGAATTTGTATTTTATAACTACATTGACAAATTCAGAAGCAATTTCATTTCGGATTAAAATTAAAGCTAAGTAGTTTCGTTTTGTGTTGTTTAGATGTTGTATGTTTGAGGGGGTAGTTTTCTATTGGTTTTATTTTCGCTCGACAGAAATATTTCGACTACAGAGAGAGCCTACCCCCGCCCTCCCCTTCACCACTCCTTATCCCCTCCTTTTTTCACACCAGTGACAAATTCGACCGTCAATCAATATACACACTTCGTGATATTTTGTTATTTATACTATTAAAGCAAGACATCGCATGTACCTGATTATGGTAATATTCCACGTCCTTCACCGAGTTCTATAATGACCTTTGACCACCAAGTAGCACAGGGGCGGGTCCAGGATTTTGTTAAGTCCTTTTGCAATATACCGCTTAGCGTACCATATTTCTGAAAATTCAACAAGATTTATTTATTTTCAATAATCTCCCCACGTGTGCACGGTATAGGGTTACGAAAGGGTCATGGTAAAACTTGTTCGAGACCTCCTAAATTCCGTCTGGTTATATTTATTTAAAAAATCAAAAATCGAAAGAAAAATGTTGCCCCCGGTTATACCATTTAGATCTGTAATCGCGATCGTTTCGGAAATAAAAAACGGCTGTTTATGTAGTTTATATTACATTGCACTTAGAGGCAGGGGCGTCTTAAAACTTCAGGTTGTTGTTGTTAATTTTTTTTTTTTTTTTTTTTTTTTTTTGGGGGGGGGGGGGGGTACAAAACGCAAGGGATTGATCGGCAGCACATGCCCAATGCAATATGCTGATAGTGAAAAAAATGCTTTAACCCCCCCCCCCCCGAATAAAATGATAATGATTGTAATTAAAACAATAATTATGATGATGATAACATTATAATTATAGTTATACTAATGATAACGTACAATAACAATAATATTAATAATGACGATGATGATGATGATGATGATGATGATAATAATGTTAACCTTTAATATATTTATTTTTGTTTGTTCTTCTTGGTCTCTTTCTCTCTCTCTATCTCCCTCTCTCTCTCTCTCTCTCTCTCTCTCTCTCCCCTCTCTTTCTCTTTCTCTCTCTCTCCCTCTCTCTCTCTCTCTCTCTCTCTGTCTTTTGATATATTGGTGGAAAGCAAGTTAGGAGTGGGCGAGAAGCATGGTGGATGTGTTTGATAAAGGGAGACGTGACTGCGTTCCATCTTGAGCATCTGGCGATTTAGATCAGAAAGCATTGGGACCCGTTTCGCAAAGCCTTTTTTTCAAAGACAAACGGCAAAAATCAGTGACAAATATGTTGATAACCAATCAGAAGCAAGGATTTCAGTACACTGTGAAAAATTTGGGCAATATTTTTCGACCATTTGCCCAACGTTGTGCCAATAGTCAACCCAACCATCTATTGGGCAATATTTTTCCCAATGGTCCAACAGCTGGTCAAGATTTTCCCAACAAGTGGGCTACCGTAGTCGAGCAGTTGAAAGGTCATATCTTTGCCCAAATGTTGGTCAAAATACGAAACAATTATGCACGTGTGAAGTAGGGTGCTTACGTTTACCAATACCACTGGGCAAAATATTGCCCAATAGATGGTTGGGTTGACTATTGGCACAACGTTGGGCAAATGGTCGAAAAATATTGCCCAAATTTTTCACAGTGTAGCTTATAACACAAACTGCAATTTGTCACTGATGACAAGTTTTGTGAAACGCCCCCAGGTTGCAAATGATGAACAGGTTTGAAGATAAAAGGATGATAAGAAACAGAGATGGAGAGAATAACATGACGAGAAAAGAGCAAAGATTTTGATCATGATTTTAGAGATAAAATCTTTGAGGGAAAAAATGTAATGCTAAATTATTGGAAAGCGGTAACGAAAATCATGGACCTATTTGTAAAATAAGAAGATGGAGGAGGAAGAGGGGAGGAAAGTGAAGACGGAGAGAAAGAAGAAAAAGAGGACGAAGAAGAAGAGAGGAAGAGGAGGAGGAAGAAGAGGAATAAAGAAATGAGAAGTAAGAAGGATGAGGAGAAGATGAGAAAGGAGACGGATGAGGGGTAAGAGGAGGAGGGGGGGGGTATGAGAAGGGGATGTAAACAAAATGAAAAAGAAAGAACGAGAAGAGGATAGCAATATCATGAAGGAGAAAAATAACAAAAGAAATAAGAAGAACATAGAATGAAAGAAAACAAATGTCAGAAGAAAAAAATGCGACGAATGAATTAAAGATGAAGTTGAGTTCTGGTCATGTGATTGCATTGTGAAAGAAACGGTGTGGAATCGACCAGAAAAGGTTGATCATCTAGCATATAAGACTTTGCGTGTATTGCAAGGTTCTGGAATCATCAAAATGATAAGAAATTTGGCCAAGTCTTGGTAAAGTTACAAACACTGTACACAGAAAGATGTATATGGGACTACACGAACACGTGGCGTAAAAATCCCACCCCCCGAGTTTTACGATGTTACATGACACATTTAGAATATAAACTAAAAGGCTTTGAAGAGCCATGCTTTTCAGGGAACATGTCTTATCTGATGTTCTTCCACACTTGCATAATAAGAATGATGACGCTCACAAATAATTTTTCACCTCTTCCCAGAACTCAACCTTCTCTTTAATTCGGGTCTCACAAAAGCAGAACCTTACGGGGCTAAGGAAGAAATATAGTGAGAGAAAGTAAGTTGCAGGCCCTACAAATCAAATAACAAGGTGTCCAAGATTTTAAAAATAAATATCCCAAGGTAAAGTAAGGTTAAATTGAATAATATATCTGATATTCACACCAAAGGAAAGATGATGACGTGCCCTTCCACTTGCCCCCCCCCCCCCCCCCTCCCTCCCGCCCCACTTGCCCCGGGAAGAAAAATAATTCAAAAAGGAGATGAAAGATTAGGGTCTCAGTGGGAATATAAAAGAGAAAAGGTTTATCTGGTAAAAAAGGGGATTTTCCAGGTGTGTATCAATAAACAATATTGTTTACATGTTTTCATTTTAAGGCACGCACACTATGGAATGAACATGTCAAATATTACACTAGTCCTCTTTTGTTCACCTTTTTTTTCTTCTATTTATATAGGATTCCATCGACCTGCCGTTGCTACTGTTTATATCCTTCGTCTCCTGAAAAGTACAATGGGATTTCCAGCTTGTTTCCATTCAAAGATGAAGATTATATTCTCTCTGTCTTAGTTTACTTCTACATCTAAATTTCCAAAGTATGACCGCAAGAGAAGAAACAAGGGGGGGGGGTCTCCTGCCGTTCCATTATATTAACACCAAGCACCATTTGCCTATATATTGAAGTAACAATATAAAATAATCTCTGTATTTCAATGCCTTTTTGAATAATTGCCATTTGTTTTACATAGATCGTTGCAGGTGGCTTTACACAATCAGACCATATAGGTCCACGATCAGACGATGTTTAATTGTGTGGTAGCTACATGTTGTATTATTATACTGCCGTTTTATTATGTGGGGCAAACATTATCAGTCCCCCGCCCCCCATCCCTTTTCCTCTTCATCACCGCCCCCTACCCCCTACCCCCATCCTTGGCGGCACCCCTGCTTCATGTGTTTAGTTTAGGAAAAATGTGTATTAAGGTCTAACAACGCGATTGCCATCTTGCAATATCTTATATTTCACTCACGCTAACTTCTTCAGCACGAACACCACCGTCCTAGGGATTTAAAAGTCAACACATGAATAATGGGAACCCAATAAAGTGGGAATTCTAGACCGCTGTTTTCAGAGAAGCCGACAAATAAAACTTGCAGATAACTTGTTTTTTTCTTCAAGGATCGCCGTGCGGCACCAGTTTCGAATTAAACAAAGCTGCTTGAAATTATACCCTTCATTCGGGATTTCGAGTAGCTTATTTCCCCAATCCCTCTTGGCCGCTTATGTTCGGATAAAATATCGAAAGGCCCCCCAAAAAGAAAGGATTTGTATTTTGCATGTTTTTTGCTCATTGTTTAACCCAAGGTGAACGCCCCACTAATGACGGTATCTAATTACCCTGTTTGCGAGAAATTCCCTCCTCGTTTACCTTGCTTTTTATCGTTTAAGAGATAAATCGACTCATAAATGCCAGAAGTAATTGACTAAATGACGTTCTCGCTCATGAGGCTTTAGGAAGTCAATTGTATGTCTGTCCATTCCTGAGCCCCTCTTTATATGTTCCAATAGAAGGATGAATTATCAGACCGATTAATGTACAGACATGTACTTTATCTTGTGGAATACCTTATGGAGTAGCCTATGTCATCAGGGAAGTGCCGTTATTAAATAGCTCTTTTAATATTTTTTGATATATTTTTTGTTAGTTTGTTTGTTTTTAAATATGCACTATATGTTACTTGAAACACAATAGCCCCCTCCCCCCCCCCCCCTCCGACTTTTTTGAAGAGGTCTATCTGTGAGATTTGTTTGCTATTCTGTTGTTATTGTTGATGTCATTGTTGTTGTTTGTTTGTTTAGTTGAATGGTTGTTGTTTAACTGTTAATTAATCTGATTTACATCTAATCATACGGAGAGAGAGGGGGGGAGAGAGAGAGAGAGAGAGAGGGAGAAAGAGACATACAGATACACACACGCACGCGCGCAGAAAATGTGGGGGACGGGGCTGTAGTTCCTACCCCCCCCCCCCCCCCCCCCCAATTAACCTCTTTCTCTCTCTCTCTCCCGCTCTTTCATCCAAATAATCATCATTACAAGATTAGGAAGCCGATTCAGATATACGGCACTTTTTTCAGGGAATCTTACAGCTAATATCCCCTTGTTTTTTCCCTATGCTGAAGTAACTGACCGCTGGGGGACCGGGCTCCTGACGTGGTAATTGTTTCCCAAAGGGCGTTATTAGTTGGGTGAAGAGGGACGACATCATACAAACTGTTTCTATATTTTCTTCCCAGTTGTTTCCACAATAAGATCGTTGGATTACAGATCTTCGTACATTCAATTTATAACATCAGAAAAATAACAGTTGTTTATCTCCGAGTGGCTACTTTCTAAGCGAGGCTGGCTCCGGCCATCTTATTCAGATTAGTGTACCTACAGCGTTGGCACAAATCGCTATAACTTCCTGCTTGTATATTTCTTGTCATTTGTAGGTCTCTTTTTTCAATGTGCAGTGTTTTTTTCTTTGCGAGAGAGACAAACAGAGAGAATGAGGAGGGGTGAGGGAGATAGTGAGAGAAAAGTGGGGGGAGGGGGAGAGATTGAGGCAGATTGTCCTGAATCTCCCGTCAACCTCGTTTCAGTTAGCCCCTGTATCCTCCTCGATATATGTGAATGATGTCGCACGGGTAGAATATTTGAATACTTATGAATATAATTAGTACAGTATTTTTGCATAATGTTTCTCATTTATCACGCACATCCCTTCTTATTTACATTTTTATTTTGTCTGAAAACAGTCTATATATAATTCCTGGGCAAATATAGAACAAATAAACAAAAACGGCAACAAAATATGTCAAGATATTTTACCTTTTGGTCCCTATACTAGTCATCCTGTCATGCCCCCCCCCCCCCATCCCACCGATCCCACAAGGCGGATTTGACATGGTCACTCACTAGGGACCTTTGATTTTCATTTTCTTCTCTCCCTTCCTCTCCTTTTCTATTAATTTCTCTCTCTCTCTCTCTCTCTCTCTCTCTCTCTCTCCACCTCTCTATCCTTCTCGTCTCCCCACATATCTTTTCCTTCATTTCATTTTCCTTTCCTTTTTGTTCGCCATACAAAGGGGGGGGGGGGGATATGTGCGTACTGCCTTTATATACGCCACTGTGGATATATACAGTCCAACAAGGTCCATGGTCATATGGAGGTACATAATCGTCGCTGTTTTCACGAAGTGACGGTAGTGAAAAAAAATTGCATTCACTTTGCGTTACGATTTTCCTCACTACCGTCACTTCGTGAAAACAGTTGTTCTGCACAGTTATACACACGGTCAATGGTTATTGATCACTATCGAACGTTATCGATCAAGAGTCACTTTCTCTCTATTACCGTCACCTACCGTGCCTATCCCCTTGGGATGATCGAGGTAACTCTAAAAAGTTCGAGGAACAAATAATCCCAATTAAAGATAAACTTGAGTTCAAGATTACAAATAAATGTCATTTGCCAAACAATTTTGGTAGAAAATGTATACTGGCTGAGTAATGAGCATAGAAAGATAAGGAAATCAAGGTAGGTAACCCCGACACCATTTATGTAGTCCCATACACATCTTTCTGTGTACAGTGCTTGTTACTTTACCAAGACTGGGCCAAATTTATTATGATTTTGATGACTCCAGAACCTTGCAGTACACACCAATACTTACATGCTACATGATCAACGTTATCTGATTCATTCCACACCTTTTCTTTCACAATGCAATCGGATGACCATAACTCACCTTTATCTTTAACAGTCGATTTACAAGCAAAGTTTCGGTTTTATGACCATTCTTTTCTTTGTTTCCTGTTGTAAGTCACCAACAGATAAATAAGGAAGATCTTTATTTACTGTAGTTTGATCATTTTCGATTGACGAAGACGTCTGGCAACAGATTGCGACCTGATGGGTGGCCTCTTACCTACAGTATTCAACTGTTCTCCCTGAGGGCCCTGCAATCATATTATATGAGGTCGTTACCGGCTATCCCCCCCCCCCCCCACTCCCACACCCGCCCCTCCCCGCCCCTCCCCCGTTCACCCGAAATGTTTTACATTACCAGGCAACTGTCACTTTATATCTAAGCAGTGATTTGTTATGTCTTTCGTTTTTACATCTTAAAACCCCACCGTACTACTTGTAGCTACTTGCTCCCTCTATACACACTAAGAAAAATGGTGCAACTATGCACCTTTAGGGGTTCAAACCGATGCAACAATAGCAGCACCTTTAGGGGTTAAATCCTGCACCCTTTTTAAAGGTGCAATCCTGCACCCTTCAAAAGGGTGCCAGATTGAACCTTTTGGGGGGAAATGTTAGTACCCTTTATGGTTCAATTCTGCACCTTTAGGGGTGCAAACCGATGCAACAATAGCAGCACCTTTAGGGGTTAAATCCTGCACCCTTTAGGAGGGTGCCAGAATGCACCTTTTAGGAGACATGTTATTACCCTTAATGGTTCAATCCTGCTCCTTTAGGGGTGCAAAACCGATGCAATAGCAGCACCTTAAGGGGTTCAATCCTGCACCCTTAAAAAGGTGCAATCCTGCACCTATCATCGAGGAATACTCGTTACATTTGCTCGTACACATATACATATTAAACATGCATAATGTTTCTTGGTTAGTAATCATATAATCAATATATATATTGCTAAAACGTGAATGTAATTGTAACATGATCAGACAAAATAATCTATTGGTTAATGATTGCCGAAGGAAAATATAAATCACAAAATTGATGTGCATTGTCATAATTTGCTTAACAAATCATATGATTAATGTATTTTTATGTGAACACGTGGAAAGTAATCATGAATATGCATGCAATATGCAAACTTTTATTTTGCACCTTTTGGGGTTGTTAGGGTTCACTTTTGTGGGAAGGGTGCAAAATCTTATATTGCACCCTTTTTTGAACCCCTTTTCCTTCAATAGGGTTCATTTTTATGTAAAGGGTGCAAACTCTTATTTTGCACCCTTTTTTGCACCCTTTTTTCTTAGAGTGTATAGAAAACAATGCCTAATCGGTGACCATTGGACCCAATGGTCCTCTTTTCCGTATGTTTATTGAGAGCTGAGTTGATGAGATAGCAACCTGTCAGTTACCACCCTGGGTGGTCTAACCCCTCCTAGCCAAACAAGTAAATACGGCCTTTAACTCGTGACTCTGGCATGTCCGATCACAAAGTTACCCTTTCATAATAACAAAGTTGCCTTTTCATAATTAAAAAAAAATCAATCTTTTAAGAAAGTTAGGAATTATCAGTTGATTTACACCGGTTGAAGTCTATACAGTATATCATGGAGATAACATTAATATTACAAGTTTACAACCCTTTAAGGTACTAATGGCTTCGAGATTTCTTACTCTCCAATTAAACAAGAGTGGAAACCCACTCAGGGGTCACTTATTTATTTCATCAATATTATTTTAAATCATTAGCTTCCATGCTGCTCTCCCTGCGGACTCTGCAATAAGTATTACCCCCATCTATTGTCAGTTACCCTTAAAGGTACTATGTCCCTTTTGCAGCCAACCTCAAATTCTGTAGAATTTTGCAGGAATTATGAATATGTCATGTATGTCCTATCTGTGAAATTTAAACGTTAGCAGTGTCCTCATATTCAAATTATGCAAGGAAACCCGTTTACTTGCTAGACTTCACTGTCAGACACTATTGAGTGACTGACTGGCTTTTTTTCTTCTTTGGTAATAATGTTACCCGGGCCGGGGTAAATAATATAAATTCTGAAAGGAAATGAAGAGGCTGGTCAGAATAAGTGTTTACCGTGAAGCATCAGGTATAGAACTGATGCTATCAGGCAGAAACCACTGACATGACCAACGCCTTCGATTTGGTTTTGTTTTTGGGAGAGGGCACAATATGAGTCACCACTTCTTGGAAACAGGGGTTGGGTTTCTGCATCTTTGCAGCAAGCAGTGAAGAATGTGCAAACTTTTTAAGATACTGGTGTGTAAAATATATGACAATACTAACAGGATATATGTATACAACATTTTGAGGGAGGCCTATTTTCCCGGGCCTTACAATAACATACATGAAAAGAGTTGTAAAGGGTACATGAGCATTTGTCTACATCAATAACCCACTTCTTGTGATGGCCAAGATTAAACTGATTGAATCTTTGCGCAGCATAAAACGTATGACCATTCGGTACAATTGTCTGAAAATCAAGACTATTACTTTTGGGCTCTATAGCCTTAAAGTCGATTTGACAACTAATAGTCATTATTTTCCCACTTGAAGACATTTTCAAGCCCCACCTTGGTTAGGGAAGTTCTAAATAAGTATTATCTTTCAAATGCAGTTGGAATTTAACTTTTTCATTTTTTGGGCCTGCAAATGGGACATAGTACCCTTAACACCTGGTTGAAGAGTGGCAAATATGGATTAATGTCTTGCCAAAGGATGTTAGTGCCAGGCCGAGATTCGAACCCTCAACCCTAGGATTAAGAGTTAAGTGAACCAATATACCGCAACACATTTCCTTCTTTTTTTTCTCGCACTTTTTCCCTGCTTTATTATTTTGTCTGTATTGCGCAGTGGTAGGCCTATTTTGTTCGATTGTATCCTTCAAAGGTTGTTATTACTTAATCCTTGTCATTGTACGAATTCAATAGATACTGATATAAAGCCAAACCCCCTATCAAGTAATTATAATGCACTACTGAACAACACTACAACATAAGTAATGTCTGATGATGCATGATTTTTAAAGGTAGGCCTATACCCTTCACTGTAACGAAACTAAAGACAACCAAAACGACAGCAAACAAGTAAACACATGTTGGGTTAAACAAAATGATTGGTGCTTTCCAGTGTCTGTGGTTTCATTACAAATTCAAAATTGTTTATTGTTAGTTTGTTCAGATGCTTTTTCCCAAACATGATCAAAATATCTGAATCATTTTGGGAAGACTTTCTCTTGACAGTCCGAATTATTACCGCATCTAAAAATTTACCCTTTAATGAAGTAATTCTTGAAGCAAAGAACGGTCCCTTTTTAGTTACAAATCATTGACTACGGTAGGATGAATATCCGATTATCGATTGCTATGAAAGAAGACCTCACAACCGCACGACCGGAAATTTTTAATTGGGTTTTATTCAACAGCTGTTATCCAAAAAAAAAATCAAGAATAGTTTGATAAAAGAAGTTTGTAGGGGGAAACGATGTTCATTTAACTCGGGGCTATTCTTAATCTAGGATTGGAGAAACAAACGAGGGAAAATGGAGATTTTGTAAGGAGAGGAGGGGTGGGGGAGGGGGGGGGGGGGGCTGAAATAAAAAGTGAAGAATATGATGGAGACTACATGTATATCATAAATATCATCTTAGTGGTAAATGAATACAAGGGAATTCCATACCGCATTGCCCTGCTGGAAAGAACACACTCATTCACAGTGTGAAAACACAGTCCTCATTGTAAACACGGTGTGAACACACAGTCCACACTGTGAACGGAGTGTTTTCACAGTGTGGACACCGTCACAATGTGGTAAACCACACAGTATTCACATTGTGAAATTCGATTTCACAGTGTGAATGTACCCGCTCACAGTGTGAAAATTATTTCACAGTGTGGCCAAACTGTGAAAAATATTCCACACTGTGAAAAACAGATTTTCACAGTGTGAATACGTTACGACATACATTTCACAGTGTGGCCACTCTGTGAAAAATAGAATTCACAGTGTGGCAGCCCTGTTCAAAATATTTCACAGTGTGAACTATAATCATGATTTCGTTCACTTCGGAGGCTGATTCATTATTGTAATTTATTTTTAATAGTGGCATATCATCTAAAACAGATTTTAAAAAATTGAGTAGATCTACTAACAAAGTAGTAAGTAGACTATCAGGAATACATATCACTAGGCTTTTATTCAACTTATAGGAACGATGGAACTCTCTAAGATTCTTTCTTTAATTCTTTCTCGTTTTTTCTTTTGTTTTCTTGCTCTTGTTCTTGAGCTTGTTCTTGTTCCTGTTCTTCTTTTTCTTGTTTTTCTTTTTCTTCTTCTTCTTTTTCTTCTTCCAAACCTTTTGAAGGGGTTCCCTTTTGCAATATTTCGTTTTCCCACTGACAAAATGATATTAATAATCCTTAATTATTTTCTGACACACAGCTAGTGGAAACTAATCAACTAAAAGGCGAAGAGACAAAAGAAGGAAACATAGAGCACGAGAGTCGGAAAGTGGAAAAGAAATATGGATAGTCATAATAGCAAGAGGGGGAGAGAGAGAGAGGGATAAATGGGGGAGAGAGAGAGCAAGAGAATGATAAATTGGTGGGGGTTGAGGAGAAACAGAGAGAGAGAGAGAAAAAAATATATAGAGAGAGAGAGAGAAAGAGGGGGAGGGAGAGAGAGGAATAGAGAGAGGGAGAGAGAGATAGAGAGAGAGATAGAGAGAGAAGTAGACAGAGAGAGGAAGGAGACAGACGAGAGAGCGAGAGAGCGAGAGATGACACTTGGCAATGACAATACATTACCCAATACCAATTTCTTATTCCCAAGCTAATACCATTTTCGCATATAATAATTCCCATAATGCCTCGGGCTTCGTACAACTTAATATCACGTAAGTGCATCAGTGCCTTGTGGGAAGAGAGGCTTTCGCAGCACCATAAGAATGCGGTACAGGACACTTTCCATTTCGCACCTCGCTCGCTCGATATTTAGATCAGCGCAATACACATTTTGTAGGCCTCTATAACTCTCTCTAAATTTACGCACGATTAGATAAACACTCATTTAGGAGTCTTTTAGATCATATTGTTTTAGAGTGGAAATAAATGATCAAGAGTGAAATCAACTCCACTCTCAAAATGTCTTTCAAACCCGTGCTTTTTATTATTATTTAATCATTCATTAATTTATTTTTTTCTTCATTTTTCATTCGGTAAAGACAAAATCAAGAAAACAGTGAAAACAAACAACAATAAGTTAACATTAAGGTTAAAACATGGACCATGCTTGAAGGGAGTCACATGGATGTCGTGGAATTGATCATTGTGTTCAAGCCCCCCCCCCCCCCCCCTCTTCCCCTCCCCTTCAATAAATAGGGGGAGAGGGAAATTAGATAAGACATCAATAATTTATTTGATATGGCATATTTTTTATTTCGAGACAACCTGTTGGCATGACATTTCTGAGAAAGTATGATTTTGTAAAAAGTTATTTTAAGAAATCCGTCGAAGCTTTAGGGCACAAAGACAAAAAGGAGGGGTGAACATCTTTTGTTTAAATATGAGAAGAAGATTTTTCTCCAAACTCAAGTATCCTACTATACCATGGCAAGGCAGAACATTGATAAGTATAGAGTGACGCTGAGTGTATATGGAAAACATTATAATGCAGATCGAATGCATAATATTACATCTAGCCATATTTTTACTTGTCGGAAGGCAACCCTCGAAATGATAATCATGATATATGATTCGAAATAGTCTGCTGTAAACCTGGGAAAAGAAAAGTCCTCGCGGTTTCGTAAACACCCCACCCACGCAAGAAGATTTGAGATATAATGTTTCTTTACCACTTACCCATAAAAACTGAAAACATAACAGGTACCAACTTCTGGCATTTTCATCTATCGAAATCGGACTGCAAACGACGACATGCACATTTAAAATTATAACTCTATTATGTGGTCAGTTGATTTTGAAGAAAAAAAGATGAAGTAATTATGATATTTGTAACAAGTCAATAAACACACATTTGTCTTTAACGTGCCTAAAATGTCATAACATCACATTAAAGCCCCTTTAAAGTGTTGGGAGCCACAAATTCGCTAACAATTTGACGGCAACGTTTCACTTAAAGGGATAGTTGAGTTCTGTTTTCAGACCGCAAATGCCTTCAAAGTGCATGGTTATTGCTCTTATTCTTATCTATGACATTTCTAGTGCCCTTTTAGAACCTAAAATTTGCTTTGAAGGTAATTTTAGACCCCAAAATGTGTGAAATTTAGCCAATACGAGCATACCAATTTACTAGCTCCACTTTAAAAAAATTCACAGTGACCGTTAATTGATTATTTAATTAAAATTAACAATACATGTGCCGGCTGGTTGTGCGTAATATAAGCAACACGAAAATGCAAACAAAAAAAACCAACATCAGCATTGGCTGTAATACGACGTAAAACTAAAGGCGTTAATTACGTTTTTTTTCAACGGTTTTTTCATTTTTTTTTTAAAATATCTAATATTTGTGGTGGTACACAAGTATTAGAAATCGTTATATTTCAGCCGTCTCTGAACCGATTTTGATCAAACAAAGATGATTTTGTCTTTTAAATATTATGTTCTTTCAAATTTGATACTCAGTTTTTCATTATCTCACAACAAAATTATTTTGTGTAGCGCCCTCTGCAACAGAACTCAATTATCCCCTTAAGTTGTATCATAATGTGAAAGAGGATGTCATTTAAGACATACTTCTGCAAAGATTCTTCCCCCCCCCCCCCACAAAAAAAAATGTGTTTGAAGACAAGTGTTAATAAAACTGCATAATTTGAATTTTCTGTTGTACGCAGAAAACCTAATTTTCTATTCTTTCATCAATATTCGACTTCAAACACATTTGTTTTTGAAAATCATTGCAGAAATGTGTCTTAAATGACATCGTCTCTCACATTACGATACAATTTAAGTGAAATGTTGCCATCAAATTTATGGGGCTCCCCACACTTTAGAGGGGGGTTTAAGTTAAGTATATTGGTATGGGCAGAATAACTATGGAATGTGAAATTTCAAGAGTAGATGAGATATTGGAAATAAAGATAGAAATTAAAAAAGAAATTCAAACAACCAGTATCCATATGCCTTTTATCCTGGTTATCAATATCTCATTTTCCCATTGCCTCCTAAAATGTAGGCCAACACTACACTTCTAAAATATGGAATGGACGACTTAAAGATCACTTAACCAAAGAAAAAAAATCTTTATTTTGAACTTCTATTAAAGTAGATGATCAATTGAGATTTTTTTGTTAAATCATTTCGATATACCATGTATGCTGAAGAGCATTCTTAATAGAGACTTCAATTGTCACACGGCATTTATTTTCAACATGATCATTAGAACTTTTGGGCAATTTCTATAATCTATTTCCTTTATAAATGAAGTGCTGATTATAGAACAATTTTTCGTATTTTTGTTGTTAAAATGCAGTGACTGACTTTGGTTTGAAATGAATTACAAATATTGGCTGTAATTCTCTCATAATGCATGCTCATCCGTGGGTCTCTTCTGGGGCTGTCGTATTATCAAGCAATCTGCTTACAATGGCAGTCCTTCTTCCGCGAATAATGTTATAATGTTTGAGGAAATTAACTGTTTGTGACAGTTTATCATTGCGTTTTTGAAAATAAAAATTATATACAAATTTGCTTATTTATGATTCATCGTCAGAAAAATATTTATTGTACATTAATAAAGTATATCATTATTGTTATCGAAAAACTGTGTACTTACATGAATGCAGAAAAAAATAAATCTAAATCAAATAATATGTTTATGTCATTGTGTCGTTGTTATATTCCATAAGGCGGCGCTTAAGACTAATGGTATTGCTTTACGTTGATTTCTTGAAATTCTTTGTGATCTTACTTTTGTCAGATGCTAAGAAATAATCTCCCTGTCGAACTAAATAAATGTTCATGTGGAATATATTCAAATAGTACCTTTGAGCGTATGTATATCCCTTTTGTCAACTGCAAGAAGGAAATAAATTCACGGATTATTCCTTGTCATCCGATCTTCATCCTGAGCAAACATGACACAGTTACGGCGCAATACCTGTCAAAAGATTTGCTTACCCATGCCTCTCCCGTAACCATGGCAACTTGCGCTTATTGGAGAAAAATAAATAACAAAACTATATATGATATCCTCTTGTGATTTCTTTTTGTTGATGCATATAAGGCGAAGTCGTTACTCACCGATTCGATATCGGATCCGTGAATAGTATTTGCATAAGTCTTCTACTTTGGCCGCGTTGCCATGGAAACGCGAGTGTTTATTCTCCGTTGTTTCTTTTGAAATTCGTCGGATCGTGTCCATTTCTGTGATTGCGATCACCTGACTCATCGATTCGCTTTGAAATATGTTTGTTTAAGACAAAAGAGAAGGAAGGTGAAGTATTCTAGCGTAGGTGATTATAAAAAAACGCGACACGTTTTAAACAGTATATAGCATTATAATACCATATTGTGTACATAATAATAATATTCCGCTTTTGTATAGCGCCCAATACATCGATACAACGATGTGTCTAAGCGCTTTACAGATATAATTTCCCCGGCCATCGGATTCAGACTTACCCGCACATAATGTATGCACTTTTTCCACTCCCTGGAGAGCATTAGTAAATGCTAGTATATCATGTTGTTGTGGCATATCGCGAATTCGATTTTCCCTGACTCCATGCGCATAATATTCGACACATTAATTTAAAAAGAAATGAAGCTTGACAATGAATTAGGAGGCGCGATGGCTCAGTGGTAAAGCAATGATCTCGTATAACCGAGAGGTCCCGAGTTCAAAACCAAATTAATGCGCTCGTGCCCTTTGGTAAAGCATTGATTCTCATTACCAAGTCCCCTGGAGCAGACTTAAAGCTTAATTACAATCAAGAAGTGCTTTCTTAGCAGGCAGTTGGAGCAAGTAACTTAATTATATTCTTTTCCCCCTTTTTTGTTGTTGAGATAATAAATATTAATAAATGATAATAATAATAGCCTATTAGTCCACTCCAAATTTTATTAAACCGAAACGGAAATTCTTTTTTGCCCAATTGATCGTGAGCCCGGCAGCCACTGAACATGATAAAGTATGATAATTTTATGTGGTTATTTTTATTGACAATATTAGTGTGTGAATTTGTTTTTGTCGGCTTTAGGAGGTCAAATCCTTGGGGAAATTGCTGGGTATATAGTAAAGGTCCCCCCCCCCCCCCCCCCCCCCTCCCCAGCACGGCCGGAAATCCCGGGGCGGGAAGACGAGAAACGGGTGGAGGCTTTTTCGTCGGTAATTGTCCTAGGAAGTGATTTTTCGGGGGCTTATTTTGTGGGGAGGGGGGGGGGGGGGGTAACTGTCACCGGGGGTATCTTTCCGGGGGGTTATTGTCCGGGGGGTAATTGTCATGATACGGGAAAGCATGGCTTCTCGCATGACCTTATGTTTTAATGACTTAATATGACTGTCATTGAAATAATAAATTATACGATCACAGAGGTTGCCGCGTGGGTCATAAACAGTTATACCAGGCGCCAGAAGTCTTAATTAAAAGAAAAGAAAATGAAGATGTCGTAAAATCTAATGATTATATAAACATAATGTCAACACGTTCGGCATCGGCAGTTATGAAACTGTTCAGATTTTGCGGTTACGTAAAGCAAATAATGTGTCGTTTACTATTTTACAGAATGAAGTTTGAGTTCTGGGAAGAGGTAAAAAAAATAATTTGTGAGCGTTATCATTGTTATTGTGCAAGGGTGGAAGAACATCAGATTAAACATGTTCCCTGAAAAGCATGGCTCTTCAAATGCCTTTATATTCTAAATATGTCATGTGACATCGTAAAAATCCGGGTAGGATTTTTTCGCCTTGGTTCGTGTAGTCCCATATATATCATTCTGTGTACAGTGCTTGTAACTTTGCCAAGATTTGGCCAAATTTCTTATCATTTTGATGATTCCAGAACCTTGCAATACACACAAATACTTATACTAGATGATCAACCTATTCTGATAGATTCCACACCGTTTCTTTCACAATGCAATCGCATGACCATAACTGGTCTTTATCTATAACAAAATGATATGCTATTCAATTAATTTGTTTTTGTTTTAAGTTCATGTAAAGGTTATCATGTGTTGAAAGGTCTATTCGTCTATAAGGGGGTATAAGTTTTTACACATATTATTAGTGGATATGGGGTTTCAATTAGGAACAGTGGACATACCCTTATAAATCGGTCCAAACTTATGGAATCATTAAAATGATTTGCACACTCATTTTTGTTTTATCAATCTGTGTTAACTGAGAAAAAGAAAATTACGGATTGATAGCCAAGAAGTTATCAAATGTTTCTTTACACTTACATATTAAATTGAAATTCATTTGTTTACCTTCTTTGTTAACTGGGGATTTCTTTTCACCTATGACAACCGTGTTAGCAACGAAAAGTTTAAAAATGACAACCTGATAGCTTTGACAAATATCACCCCCCCCCCCCGCCCTCCTCTCAAGAAAACAAGGTTTTACTCAATATTGTATCTCTGATATTATATACACTGTTGGTCATAATGGTGGAATAATTATTTTAACCCCAATTTATTGAATGATTTTGACAATGATTTATTCATATTAGATCTAGATAATAGTATACATTCTCAGATTTGATTGAATGACAATTGGGGTGTGTTTTTTTTGCGTGACTGCTAAAGCATGTGTGTGCTACTATGCTAATCAACTAGGGGACCTACGTCCTTAAGTCATAACTGACAGTAACGGGGATTAATGCCTCATAAAAGGGCACTAATATAGCACATCGACACGGTTTTGATCCTGGGGGCTCACAGTAACGAGGCCATTGCTTAGCCAATGAATCATGACTGTACGCAGCGGTCCCTAGGGTACGTCGACGCCCCCACAAAAACAAAAAAACTAAGAAAATGTAATACATTTTCAATAATTCATTGCATTTCCCCCCAGTCCCCAACCGAAAAAATCCCTCTGTAGGGCCATGCATTATGGTTCAAGGCATGCCCACATAGAAGATTTGTTTATGTTGGGGGTCGGGGCATACTTGTGACGCTGTTACTCAGTCTAAAATAACTTTGCATAGTTTTGCATTTGTAAATCAGAGAGCAATTTTCATGAGTCATAGTTCTTCCGTAAAAATTACTACAATAGTGATATCCCTAAGAAAAAAGGGACTGTAATAGCTCGCAGATTAGTTCTTTATACTACCTTTCAAATCCGCTCCTTTCGTCCGTGTAGTAACATACTCTTTAATGGAGTCCCTACACATTAATGACAATGGTAGGGTCACTAGCTTTATGTTCTGGTGTGGATTTCAACAAATCGATTTTTACTTAAGCTGATATTCATCCACCAGTTGCCGTCTATCGATTCTTTACGCTACTAAATTGGTAGTTCAACAGAAAGCCGTCGGTCCCCTTAGTTGCTTAGTCACATGTATTAACAACAGAACCACGCAGACCTACACAAAAGAGCATCACGCTGTTAAAAGCTATAATCTTAGTCTAAAATGGGTGTCTCAAAAGGAGATTAAAATGGAATGAACAGGACTTTATTCTATTCGGGGGCGTGGCACGATTTTATTCATATTGGGGGAATAGTGCGTTACCCCATGAATGAAGTGAATAGCAGTCTTGATTTTTGCAGCATCACCCTTCATGCCTTTCCAAATACCTACACCTAAACCCATAACATTACTAAAATCTTGTTTTAGCATGCAGATATGACTAGAAAGAACTTAAAGGCATCGTTTAACAATATTAAATTTGAGAATTGAGATGCATGGCCTTACGTGTTGTCAGGGTCTGTGATAAGGAGTAATATTGAAGTGAACGGTTTACCATACTCATCATCCTCAATAGACTGTAGTGTTATAAAAACCATTAGAAAAACGAAATATGAAATTTTGATTTCCAATCATTAATATCTTGATCACCAGACAATATCATTCAATAAATTGGGTTAAAAATAATTATTCCACCATTATGACCAACAGTGTATGTTCCTCATAAGTATAGTCATACCCAAAACATGCTCATATACACATTCACGTTATTGAAATTCACGCAGGTTCTTTAATAATTAAGTCATTCCGCAAAAAAGGGTGTCCGGAAACGTTCCGCGCACGCCCCCAACTCGGCTAACCACAAAGTACGGGCGCATGTTTGCACTGCATGTAAGTTGCTCTGCACTGCACGGCGTGACAGTGCGTAACGCAGTAAGCACTCGTCCGATTCGCAGCGTCTAGTTGGCATTATGATTTTATTGTCATTCATGCAAGTAGCTTCGTACAGTTCGCACGCACAAATTTGAGCGAGCTCCGAACTGTGTATTGCGTGCCGCTGCCCTGGATATTATTTTCGGGAACTGGTCTGTGGTTCTGTGTCATCAATTGTTCGGAATCGTCTGGACTTCTTCTTTCTCCAATTCGGATTTACGGAAACTAATTAACTAGGATTTATAGCCACTTGCAAAGGATTTCACAGATACACGCACGACTTAATCCTGAGCCTTTTTCAATCCAACGATTTTGGTTTTTTTGTACTCCTTCCTTTTTTTCTTGTCCTCCACAACGTGGTTGAGTTCGAGCGAAGAAGGTCAAAAGCTGGTCACTTCAAACGTCGAGATCTTGATGAATATGGGTTGTCTTTGACGAATAATCTGAAGGAGAGAGAGACATCATTGGTTAATTATTTCGTTACGACAAATGGTTACATCTAGACGACTCGATATTTTTAACTAAGTTTATCGAATGCTTTTCGTCCTTGCCGAGACTCGCGAAGGTTATTTTTAATCTCTATCATGTTTTCTTCATGATGTTAGTCACGCTGTGCTAAGAGAGAATAAAGCGAGGCTAAATCGTGCAATTAAAAGTATCTGTCGAGTTGATACTTTTCATAGCATCTTTCTCGACTTTGATCAAATGTTTACCGTCTCTTCGAACTCTTCGCGAAAGGAAATAACTATGATGTAGACGTGGTACCTGTTGGTTTCAATCAAGCACTGTGATTACCGCCTCCTAAACTTTCCGATAGTGATACCCTGGTCGTGTACGAGCCACGGAGGAGAGTGGTTCTCGGTCTCGAGTCGACCTAGGTTTGCAGAGGAGGCGAATTTTAAAGGCGATTTCACGGTCTAGTATTTTTAAATTGAAACTCCGCCAATACGTACACAAATTTGATATGTAACCTGTTTGTTTAGTGGGCGAGTTATCTATTCACTTTGAAATCACTTGACTAATTTCATTGATTGTTTTATGATATTGTATTTTCATGTGCTTTACGAGACGGTATTGAGAATATGCATACTTGCTTCGTGTATATTTGGCATGGAAAGGATTTATAACCTGGGTATATTGTGCACAGGGTGAACTTTACGACAGAGGAGACTTTCAAACTTTGCGACTTTTAAAGCTTTGAATCAATCGGTGATCGGGGAAGAAAGCGAGCTGAGATGCCAGAGAACACGGCGAAAATGTCGTCACCGTCACCGACCAGCATCAACAAGGCGTTGGACCTAGGCACGGCGTTGAAGAGGAAGTCGTCGTTGAGCTCGATCACGACCCGACGCAACGGCGTGGTGCAGAGCAGCAAACCGCTGAAAGTCATCGTGCTCGGGCAAGCATCGGTTGGCAAAACAGGTGAGTTCATGGATGGTTATAGTAACGCAACGTATAGCGCGTTGCATACGATCGATGCGTCAGCTAGCTGCTTAACGCATGTTATAGTAACGCAACGTATAGCGCGTTGCATACGATCGATGCGTCAGCTAGCTGCTTAACGCAGGATTGCGTCAGCGACTGTTGTGACATGTGATGCGTCAAATGAGTGTGACTGAGTGTACAAAAAGATCGCATAATGAACGCAATCGAAATGACGCACCGTGCGAAACGGGTATTCTAATTTGCCACGCGCTAGATATGTAATCTATGGAAGTAATATATTACCCCGATCATTGGATTAAATAGCTATTCCGCACATTATTCCCTTCTCTAATCACTTGCGACAAAAGTCGAGTTGCTTTGTAACGGTACGCACATATTAACCAAACACATGTGTGTATATACCGCTTACATACAGTACGTATTGGCCTGGGTAAAGAGAATCAACGTAGCTAATGCCTTACATACGGACACAAGCGCCGCGCCGGAGATCGAACCCGCGACCCCATTTTTTTTTATCTCCAGTTGATTGTCCGATCGTCTAGACTATGGCACCTTCTCCATATCAGTATATCACTCATGGCCAACCTGTTCGAGCCAATATATAATTGCGTGGTGTAATTTCGTATATTATGTATATTGTTCATGAAATAGTTGGGGCCCGGGTCTTTCTTGTATGTCCTTACTTTACCACATGTAGTATACTGCCATGGCTGCTGTAACCAGGGAGATGTTAAACTCACATCTCCCTGCTGTATAATAATGTTATACATGGTTATATTATTGTCATGGTAGGCATTTTCCAATTGCAGGCCTTCTACGAACTGTTTACACTGTGACGTTTCTACTTCTTGTATGATTGGAGATAGTAGTCAATGGTACAACAATGAAAAGAATAACACTTTGCTTCTTCTTAGTTTGTCGTGACCTTTCCTCTTTGTTCTTATTATCGATCTATTCCCTTCTCTACCGGCTTCCTCTTTCTTTCTATCTCTCTCTCTCGTTCAATCACCTTCTGTATGTCTTTCTCCCTCTCTCTTTTTCATTTTCCTGATCTTTATGACCCCCTCTCCCTCACCGCACTCCCTCATCGCACTCCATCACCGCTCTCTATCTCTCATCACTCTCAGCCTCTCATTCATCTCTCTCTCTCTCTCTCTCTCTCACACACACACATCTCTGTCCCTCTCATCTCTCTCTCTCACCTATCTGTCTTACATCTATATCTGTCCCTCTCACTCATCTTTCTCCTTCTTCTCCCTCTCTTTTTCTTCTTCTCCTGTTTTTCCCTATCTCCCTGAATATCCTTATTAACAGGTCAAAATATATCGCTTTACTCATTTACTGCATCCATACGGTGGCACCTGTTGCTTTTTCCTACCATGGCACCACTTGACTCAGACAGAAAGGAGCAATTCTGGTTCCCATCATCAAAATACCTTGCACAATACCTTTAAGATACATAAACGGATAAATAACAATGGGTATAGCAAAGAGCCTTGGGGTATACCGCCAGTGATAAATACATGCATGAATTGCCTCCTTAGAGACGAGCTCGTTTTGACGGGTATTAGCCACAGAATTATTATAATTCTGTGGTATTAGCCCAATTTGTATTGTTAACCATCGCTTCACACTGATCAAAGTTATCTCGATAAATCTATAACGAGGGGTGTAATTGGATTCAATTGGAAGCATCTGCATATCACACCTTTTGTAAATCGTTGTCATCAGTCTGTTGCCCCTCCACGCCGGGGTAGAAAGCATTGCGCAGATAAATCCCAATAGCCCAATTTAGCGATATGACAGGATGGTATAGTGCGAGCCCTAAATAAAGCTTTAGGCCCATTTTATTTTCATAATTATTTTTATATGGCAATAACTTTGATTCCATGTGGGTACTATTGTGTTTCTTGCTCCTAGTGCAAAAGTGCTGTACTTCTTGCTCAGGTTAAACATTGTTGTAGTGAGTCTTAGTCTCCACGATGGTTATTCTGCCTACCGTCTCCAGATTCTGTCCAAAACAGACGTCAGTTGAGAACGGACTCAGGATGATATGACAACGGGGAAAGCCCCTATATTTTGAAAACGCTCTCTATATAGGTATTCATATTTCGTTTGCATCTTGATGTACATGTAGTAATGATTGTGATCACGTACCATAATGCATTTCGACCGGGTGAGATTAAGCCATTTCACGTTAGGTCCCTGGTTCGAGTCCCCAGTTGGGACCGTCTGAAGGACAGTCCGTACAAAGCTGTAAAATGGTGTGCTGAAATAATCATTTGATAACAGTTTTGCTAATTCAATTTAATTAAGTATTTGACCCAAAATGGGTTCGATCTCTATAACTTTCATGACAACTTTCCTGAAAGGGAATGAGGATTTATTTGAGCTCACTCAGGTCGCATAATATAGGCCTAGATATAGTCAGAGTCTGTGGGTGAACCTATTCACCAGCTATGTGACATGTATGTTCGACCCAAATTCCTACACGGTTTTGCATTTCGTAATACTATTCTAAATTATCTCTTGGGTTCATAAATGAAAGATAAAATACTGCAATCAGCAATGAAGTCATTTAAAACCATGGCAACTTTTCGCATATTTCATTCGTATGGTTCATTGTGGTATTGCACGTAGCTCGGTCGTTTTCATGGTGATAATTCAATGTTTCCTGTACTCTCTGATCAGTTTAACATTTTGAATGGTGATAATGAATTTATGTCAATGGCGTTTCACGATCGTCCGCAACAACTGTATTGTCATGTCCCAATGGATGTCTGAATGTAGCCAAATGGCAATAACTTCACGTGTATTAAAACCAGGTCATGACGGTAATCACTTCTAGGTTCTAGGTTGAAATGGGTGACTGAAATCGGGGGATAAATCAGACAAAACTTGATTTTTCAAATGTTTAGAGTTTGCGAATTAATTAACCCTTAGTTCTAACCCTATACACATGTCATGAGGAAAAGGCGCTTCCCTATAGGATCCCACCCAATGGCTTAGATTAAGGGAGCTCAATCGAGGGGTAAAACAAAATAAATAAATAAAAATGCCCCCCCCCCCTAATGAACAGACTACGCCTATGGTCTCACTACACAACTATTCAGCTTGATTTTGTAAAGGTAGGCTGCAGAAAAAAGGTATATAGAATCCGTTAAAACTTATCATATTCCTTTTTCACTTTAAAAAAGCATTCCACTTCTGCCAGTGGATGTAAAACATTCGCATTTGCAGTATTTGAATTCTTTGAAAAGTTTTTTTGTGGTGAAGGAACTGATGCCTTGCAAATTTTAAAGTTCTTTGTAAATAATTACCGGTATGCGCTTTTCTGGAGATTCTTTGGAAGACCGTAAAGACTAACTTTATTTACGACCAGACATTCACAAAAGGTTGTCACAATAGTGCATTGGTGTCCTATCATGTCCCCCTTAAAAGTGAGGACATGTAGAAATTCACAATGGTTGAAAAAATTTCCGAAATTTTGAAAAGAATAAAGTTTTTCGTCGAAATCGTTCTCTCTAGAGATTCGTTTCCATTTACCTACCTGGGCATTTAAGATTTCAGCAAACTTCCGAACGTGTCGCTCTTAAACATGTCGCTTACACTTAGCAATTTCAATGATGTAAATGTACTTAGCTCTCATAGCAGTTAGCCTCCCACACTGTATATTATTGCATTCATAAACCGTTTTCGCATCACCCACATTTGTTTTGCTAATTGCGACACAAGAGGGTTTACAAACTATTCTTTGCTGATATTCTTTAGGTTACTAGAAATAGAAACTCAATATAAGTCCCAAAGGGGATAAAGAAATTCCAGAACGATTGGGGATTTGAATAGCTGAATGGATCAAGCAACTAATCTTTCACAACTTTTGTAATCCTTGCCAAACTTTAGAAACATACCTTAAAATAATACTCGATCAATACACTAAACTGTAGCCAGTGGCGTACCCATTGAGGTGGGGGGGGGGGGGGGGAAGGCACACTCGGAAGATGAAATGCAAAGTTACAATTCTACTAATTAGGGGCAGGGCAAGGGGTGTTGCCCTCCCCCCCCCCCCCCCCCCCCGTTTCAAATCTTTTACCATTCGATAGGGGGAGGGGTGGCCCCCCTCCCCCCTCGAGCTACGTCACTGGCTCAAGCTTACCTTTCATGCTCGTAAAACATAGGGTTATATAATTTTTATATAACTTATTAGCTTATCCATTTTTCTAGCACTCCACATGACATACTGAGGTCGTCACCCCAATCCAAGACAGCGCGTGCAAGATATATGTACATTCATAATTATATAAGTAAACATTCTTTCTAGTAATATCTGCATGCTCAAACAAGATTTTAGTCATCTCTCAGGATTCACGTACCAAAAGGCATGAAGGGTGTTGTGGCAAAAATCAAGACTGCTATTCACTTCCTTCATGGATTAAAGCACCATTCCCCCAATATGAATAAAATCGTGCCACGCCCGCCCCCAAATAGAATAAAGTCCTGTTCATTCCATTTTAATCTCCTTTTGAGACACCCATTTTAGACAAAGATTATAGCTTTTAACAGCTTGATGCTCTTTTGTGTAGGTCTGCGTGGTTCTGTTGTTAATACATGTGACTAAGCAATCAAGGGGACCGACGGCTTTCTGTTGAACTACCAATTTAGTAGCGTAAAGAATCGATAGACGGCAACTGGTGGATGAATATCAGCTTAAGTAAAAATCGATTTGTTGAAATCCACACCAGAACATAAAGCTGGTGACGTTACCATTGTCATTAATGAGTAGGGACTCCATTAAAGAGTCTGTTACTACACGGATGAAAGGAGCGGATTTGAAAGGTAGTATAAAGAAATAATCTGCGAGCTTTTAAAGTCTCTTTTTTTCATTGGGATATCACTATTGTATAGTAATTTTGACGGAAGAACTATTACTCTTGAAAATTGCTCTCTGATTTATACATTGCAAAGCTATACAAAGTTATTTTAGACTGAGTAACAGCGTCACAAGTATAGAGCTCGTATGCAGGTATGCTCGTATACACCTACCCCACCCCTACGTTTAAAAAAAAAAAAATCTTACTTTTTGAGAAATTAATATAGTACAACCCAAGTCTCGATGTTTAAAATTATTAATATTTCCTACAAAATAGTAATACTTGGGAAAGATATTGTGATATTCCGTCCATGATATCCAATGATCTATAGTATAACTCTGGACTTCCATCTGGACTGAAGGACTTCTAAATCGAGGCTACCGGCCATCTTTCTCGACGCCAAAACCCACATGTCACAGAAGTTCGCACAAACTAGTGAACACAAAGTTGTCCGTTTATGACATCATGACTAGGATGTGAATTATTTTCGCCTTTCATTTTGTTTAATTTAATTAGAGAAGAAAAGCTTCTTGTAAAGTTGTTTCTATCTTCATATCAATTACAAATATTTCAAGGATATTTGACGAACACTTTAACGGTCTCATCGAAAGCTATCAAAAATATTAAAAAATAGGAGGAATTGGATTGCGAAAAGTATTACGGACAAGGGATGAATGATATTGTATCCACTTCGACGTCACAATAATGTGTGATGATGGCGAGAAAACCAAAGCTCAGACACGACAACGAGCCATTTTGTTGAGGTTCGTGTAGAGTCCAACCCATGGACGTTGGTTTGTTTCACCTGACTGCAGCTAAGAAGTCATATGGGTGCTTGTAAGTAAGCAACCAGGGGACTTAGTAATGCCTTACCAAAGGGCATCATAGCGCATATAGACTTGGTTTCGAACCTAGGACCTCACGGTTACGAGACCCTATCCCTGAACCATGTCTACTCGTCCATGGGGTCAGAGCATGGTCCATGGTCAGAGTATGGGATGGTCAGAGTATGGGGTGGTCAGTTGATGTGGTCAGTTTCGCGGGTGCACCCAGCCAGTGAATGATGACGACCGATTCTAAAGACGGTAAGCATGTCGGGAAAACAGGGACAAATAATTGTATGTGTAAGAGATAAAGAAAATCAAAACAACTCTTGGAATACCACTATTGACCACTTCACCGATCAGCTGCCTTTATCCCGCCAGACGGGTACTCGTTACAGTCTTATGTAATCTGTTTGACAAATATTGAATTTGGGAGTGCTACAGACTTACAGTAACATGTATTCAATGAAACCAGGATCTTTGTAATGTTTTATGACCGGTTTGTGAAAGGGGGAATTAGAGGGAACATTGGGGGTTGGGCGCTTCTTGTTTTGGGGGAGGTCCTTTATGACGGGAACATACTATGCCATGACGTCAGAAGTTGAAGTACTGCGGGTAGCGGCATAAAGGGGCTTTCTTTGCAACGTCACGATTATGATACACTTAAGAGACTTTAAGAGTTAAGTTAAGTGGCCGCCTGAGAAGCCTTGTGTTAAAACTGAAAAGGATCCATGATTTTCTTTTCATCTTATAATCCATTGACTAGTGAAACTGGGCGATTCCTGTATTAAATTAAGCCAATTTGAAAGAGAAAATTCAATGGTCAACCATTCAACGACAATAAAGGCAGTGTCCGTAGAATTGAGGCTAGAATTAGAAAGCCATGATATAGACACGATTGTGTTGGTAAGAGGAAGGGGTAGCGGACGTAGGAGGGGAGGAGGGAAGGACCATGAACCTAATAGAAGGACAGAGAGGAGGAGGAGGAGAAGAAGACGACGAAGAAAAAGTAGAAGAAGAAGAAGACGAGAAGAAATAGAAGAAATGGACGTATGGGAGAATGTAAGGGAAATAGAGGAGGGAGAAAGCGAAGAGGATGAAAGGGAAAGGGAGATGACAAAGGCCATGAGATGAATAACAATTAGAAGAAGGTAAAATAACGGATACATGAAAAACTGATGAGAAAGAAGTGCAAATACAAGCCAGGTGCAACCTACACGAAGGACATTAGTTGGATGCAATGTTTACGTCACAGCAGTATTACGTCTTGCATACCATAATGTATAACCGTGGAAAACAAAACCGTTAACAAACTATGACATTTCGACAAAGCAAGCATTACATGTTCATTACTCGGTGACTATACTATAAATACACCTCGTTTCGTCATGGTTGTTCTTCATTTAAGTTATTATGTGGGTGGTGTTTTGCAGAAAAGTAATTTGACTCCTCTACTACCACGTCTACTGCTTTGATGGGTAATTTCAAATGGTGTAACTATGGATGAAACACACGTAATGGACTTTATCACATGTCATATTTAGACATCTCTCTACTTTCTCCTCCACCCACTCACTATGTCTCCGTCTGTCTTTTCTCTCTCTCTCTCTCTCTCTCTCTCTCTCTATTTCGTCCTCTCTACTTTTTCTCCCCCACTCGTTCTCTAATTCTCTCTCTCCCACAGAAACACACACGCACTCCGTGCGCACACAAACAGAAACGGACACACATGCACCCTCTTTCTACAGTGTATCTTAAGTTCTCTATCCCACCCCTCCACTCTTTCTCTCTCCCATAGAACCCCATACACATAAAATGACACACAATGTACTCTCTTTCTATCTCAACCCTCGCTCTCTCTTTCTCTCTTTAAATCTCTCCTCCTCTGTCTCCCGCTCCTCTATTTTATATTTTAGAAATCCCAATTACCAATCATCTTCTTGTAAGTTTTCGTCATCAATATTTCTTTCATTTGGTTTTCTTAAGTTCAAAGTCAATATTGACGGAACTACATGCGGAAATACTTATTGCACCTAAAAATAATAAACGGCAACATGAAAGGCTGTTGCTAACGGAAGGACTTATGTATCGAAATAATCATGCAGTCGACTGTGATCGGTTTGCAGCCTAATGTTTCATAATCTTTCATGGATCATCATCGGATCATACGCTGTCAATGCCTCACAAAGATTTTTTTTTCTTTCTCCCTCTGTATATATTTAAATTGAGAGAGAGAGAGATTTGATATTTAGTGATGTATCCTGCAATATCTTTGGTCCTAAAAACCTAACATAGGCTATTCTGATGGTGGCGGTTATTTTACCTGACTGCTAAGAAAGCATAAATGCTTGTAAGTAAGCAACCAGACGGCCGACGCCTTTAGTTCCTCTCCGAGGGACTTGGTAATGAGGATTAATGCCATACCAAAGGGACACTAGCGCATCGACTTGGTTTCGAACCCGGGTCACCGGATTACGAGACCACTGCTCTACCGACTGAGCTATCGCGCCTCCTCTCAGTAGAGTAAACGTGGGGGGGGGGGGGGGGGGCAGAGGAACACGCGCACGATCTCAATACCCAATTTTCTCTTTCCTTTTCCTTTTCTTTTTCTTCCTATTAAGAGCATAGGGAAGTCAAACATAATTTATTATGCTCTTTACAAGAATTATTGTTTATTGGTAATTGTAGTAATAATGGTTGACAACTTGACGATAATATGGTAAAAATATATGATATATGATAATATATAAAAAAAATATTTAAAAAAATTGTCCCGGCTATACATGCCCTAGCTGAAAATGTGAGTTATCTGGGTCGTATTTCTTTGTTGGCAGAGTGAAACGCATTATCGTGATTATGTAGTATTATCACTAATGCAAGTCCGCGTAATACAGTTGTATCTTCTTCTAAAACAATATTGACACAATGCGTGGTTAGAGCTATTAATAGTTGTGGCTTTTTCTGCTTGGCCACAGGTACCTTGAAAAGAAATATTTGCAAACAAAATGGGGTTTGTTTATAAAGCCGCAGTGCTTTATCAACGACGGAATGCAAAATATCAATTGTTTCTTGTTGTTTCCTGCAAAGCGCGGTTATATCCTTGTCATTATGAATGCAACGGTATATTCGTTGGTGAAGTAAATGAATACATAAATGAATAAATAAACAAATAAAAACTGTGCTTCTACAGCGCTTACCACTGAAGTCTCTAAGCGCTATAACAAACAAGATACAATGATAAACAATTACATATACAAACAATATTTAAAAACTACCAATAAACCTACAAAATATACATATAAGTATTAAGTTAATCATCGAAAGCAATTTGGGATAAATCATAAATTAAGACAAGTTTTGAAATATGTTGATTCCTTTTTTTCTTCATTTTTTGTTGTTGCTCTTTTCCCTTTTGAAAGATCTGACAAAATGCAGCCACGACTTGACCCTTGTAAATTCAAAGATTAAAAAATGATAAAATGAAATACATTAATAATTCAACAGCGATTGTCGCCGCGGATCGTGTGCCTTAGAACCCATTTGGAGGGGTCATTATTATTCCTAGTGGTTGGAATGGTTACTTCGAACTCGCCATTTTCAAATACTATTGACTGTTGAAGCTAAAAAAAAAGTTGATTGTTTCATTATTTGTAACATCAGTTTGATTAAATCTTGATGTTCATTTTTGCGAAGGTGATACCTCGAAAACGCAATTCTCAAATACCAATAAATGATTCATGAATCCAACAAAAGACTGATTGTTTCATCAATCGTAACATTAGTTTGATTAAATCCGGATGTTCATTATCGCAAAGGTGATACAACGGACCTTCGGATCAACGAGCCATCGCATTGCTGAACCTTCAGAATAACCATACCGTGACCTTACAATAAATGTACGTGCACATTTTCGAGAGTGGGCTGACGTCTTTTGTCCGAATAAGTCTTCTGTTTCTAAATATTTCTTTTTGTAATACAAAAAATGTAAAGTAATCGCATATTCGGGCACCTCACTGCATGCATGCCCGAATACGAGGTGCTGGTTGCCAAGGCCCCGTATTGTAAAGAGCTGCGATTGATCCAAATCAATCGTAAGTCCTCCAATCAATCGCAGGACTAGTTTGCAGTCTCTAATAGTTGCGATTGTTATCAAACGTAGATAAGTTGCAATTAACACCAACTATTTATAAGACGGGGCACAGATTTTGGAACTTTAAAAGTCAGGGGGGCACAGCCGGTTCCCCTTTACTCTTACCCAAATATTATGAATATCTATAATATATTATTATCCCATGCCGTGAAAATAGGTTTAGTACATTTCAGGGACGTATACCCAAAGTGTTATTACGGCTCCAGCCGGAACCATGTGTATTTTTTTTTTTTTTTAATCTTTCATCATTCAATAATTATTGAATATGTTCAATGATTTAGAAACTGAAAGAGTTTGTAAGTGTCCATTCACCACATTGACCACATTAATTGAAAAGCATTTAAGGCAGTAATAAATCAATGCCAATATTTAGCGGATGAATAACACAAACAAAACAGAGAAGTCCACGGCTTGAATACATATAAAAGGTGTGTGTGTGTGTAGGCATTCTAATATGGTAATGACGCATTTAATTTCCTTTTACTAATTTTTTTCTTTTTCTAAAGTCAACCATTGACATTTCTTTAATTTTAACAATAATGATAATAATACTACATTTCCGCTGTGATGTCATTAATTACAAGGTTAAGTACACATAGCAAAGGTGAAATAATAATTTACGAGCTTCTCCAATCTTTAATTTTAGAGCAGTTATGAGAAATATGGTGAGAGATATTTCACCGAAAATGATCCCTCTTCCAAATGCCTTCATGAAGTATAGCTGAAGATTTCGGAAAAAATGTCAAATAATTATACACTGAAATGTGCATGTGTTTTTGTGTACAGTTTGAGTCATTTTCTGGTGGGGGATTCCTTGTTATGGCTGAGGGGGCAGGGGGAGGACAAGTGACGCATGGGTTTAAACCGATCATCAACAACTACAACACCAGCAATAACAACAACAACAGCAGTAGATAACAACAGTATGTCACTCTTTTTATTCGAATTAATCACTCATAACGATGACTCATAATAATTAATCGGATTCTGGTTTTACGAAAGAATCTCGATGATTTATGGTAAACAAAAAGATCAACAATCAATCGCAGCAATAATGACAAGAGTAGCATATAGCGCATTAAGGGGATTTGATCTAAATAGTTGTGTCACTAATCTTATTCGAATCAATGAATGATAACTCATTTGCCACACTCGACCCAGGTGAGGTAAATGGGTACCTGGGAGGATTATTATTGAAATGCACTGTGCGCTGATTACGACTGCCGGAGCTAAAGCTACGTGTAGGGAAATGATTTCCAAAGCTCTTTGGAAGCGCATAGAGACGTTATATAATATTGATTATGCGCTATAAAAGAACCGAGTATTATTGTTTTTATTATTATTATACATAAGTAACTCTTTCAGTAAAAACGGAAGAATCCCATGTATTTATAAAATACAAACGAAACAACAATAGCGTGGAAACAGATTGAAACGATTTAATTGCAAGATACAGATGTTATTCAAATAAATCAGACATAACAATGACTTATAATTAAAGACACGTTTATTTACTGATTTAAATAACTAGAGAAACCAGGGCAGCATCAGTTTTTATACAGAGTATGGTGATTTAAATTTTTCTTCTTCTTTTTTTCACTATCTCTTTCAAATAATATCAACTTAAACAGTGAGTCATTGAGATTATGCAAAAAGAATTCCAGCGACTTATATAAGATTAGCTAATAAAACTAAAACAACAACATCAGCAGTAGCATATACTTCATATAGCAGAGTTATAAAAGGGTTTAAAGATTTAATTGAAAGAATTTTGTGTAACCTTGTTTGAATAAATCTCAACTCTCGATGACTCATCATTAGATATTTTGTTATTGGTATTAAAGACGAAAAAACCCACAAAAACAGTTTCAATGATTTAGATATAAACAAAGACACACAGAAAATCAACAGCAGCAGTATTTCAGTAAGACGATTTAAACTAAGTTAACGGATCGTGTCGAAATTGTTTGTACTCGCGTTGAAATCATTGAACAGTATCGATGATTCATCATTGGCGAGGTATGTTAATGATGTTTGGTACTGCGAGAAGAACATCAGGGCAATTCCACGGTAACGGAAGGACACTCATAATTACTGTTTCTCTAAACCGCTTAGAGGCAATTTTGCAATTTGCGGTATACAAATATCTTATTATTATTATTATTATCAGACAAGATTTTTGAACTTCAGGTTCATACTAAAAGAACTGTTTTATTAGTATGTATTAAACTATGGGGAACAAAATGTGTTTCAATCAAGTGGAAAGCTTCATCAACTTCACAAAGTTTGGATAAACACTAATTAACTGGAAAAACCATGTCCATTTTTATGTCCTTCCGTTACCGAGATAATTAATATGCACATTCTTAAACTACTTAACTATAATGACAATTTTTGGGGGGAGAATTAAAGGCACTTATATAGGTATTATATCTGTACTGTTTCACATCTTATACTAATAAAACAGTTCTTTTAGTATGAACCTGAAGTTCAAAAATCTTGTCTGAGTGTCCTTCCGTTACCGTGGAATTGCCCATCACACTGTTTGTGATTGACCTTATAAACAACAACAAAACAAGCTGCGTGTAGTATGAGTACGAGCGATTCTTCAACAATTGACAATGATATCATGACATGAGATTAAACCGATGTAAAACGAACTTTACAAATATTCAATGACTTTTCTGCTAGGTAGTTATACATGTATGGTATCTGTTTCGTACATAATTATATTTTATCAATATATCAATGGCTTGACATGAAACAGGCTTGGATGATATCGTAATAGGGTCTCACTAGCAACAGTAACAACAACAAAGTCGTTACTTCTCTCAGTCTCGTTACAGTAGTTGTCTAAAGATAAAGTTGAGTTCTGGTAAAAAAAATAAAAAAAAAAATTCTCACAGAATCAAACGAAACTAACACTGAATGTTCAAGATTACAAATAAATGTCATGTGCCAAACAATTTTAGAAGAACATGTATACCGGCTGGGTAATGAGCATATAAAGATAAGAAATCAAGGTAAGCTAGCCCCGACACCATTTGTGTAGCCCCATATACATCTTTCTGTGTACAGTGCTTGTTACTTTAGCAAGACTGATTTTGATGACTCCAGAACCTTGCAGTGCACACCAATACTTGCATGCTACATGATCAACTTCCTCTGATCCATTCCACACCTTTTTTGTCACAATACAATCGCATTTTACCAGAACTAACCTTTATCTTTAAAAGCTAGGAGAGTATTTTTAGGATAAAATATTTGTTGTCAACTATTCAAAAAGTGCAAACGAGGCGCCTATTTTTATCATTGCGTTTTAGAACAATGAATATGGCATTGTGAACAATCAAATATACAGCTCTAGTAATTTACACATGGCCAATGTAATCAAATAGAAGCGAGTTTCAGACGTTATTGCGATTTATTTTTAGCCTAGCGCGACGCCGGGAAATTAAATATAAATTAATTTCGTTTTCAAAAGAGGACACCCCCCCCCCCCCTCCCAAATTGTATGACTGTTTTGTTTAATTCCGTGTTGTTTTGCAACATGGTCATGCAATAATAATGGTCTCTTATGTAATCAGATGTAAGTGAGAGTGTTACGGGTAGGTTGTACCACTAACACTCTAGCTCTCTCTCTCTCTCTCTCTCTTTCTCTGTGTCCCTTTCTCCCTCGTTTGTTTATGTGTTCCTTTGTTATTGTTTGTATGTTTGTTTGTCTTTCTTTCTTTTTTCCTTTGCGTTCGTATATCCCTCCCCTACCTATGTTTTGAAAAATAACGCAATGTGGTAGTATGAATAGACAGTTGAAGCAGGGCGGTTCGAATGAGTTTTTTTTTTCAAAGTACGTCAGGGGCACCATGAATACTCGAGATACTCCAGTTTTTGGTTGATACCCTTTCCAATATCATCGTTTGTCTGTCTGTCCCATTAGCAATATTGAATTCACTACGTGGTATCCCTGCGTGTGTATCCTAACGCCAACTGAGGACCAGTAGGGCGTTGATACACATACCTTGAAGAGTTGAGTATACTAGAGCCATACACGAGGCTAATGAAAATGATACTGTGCTGGGTTTATATAACTTATATAGCTCATAAAACATGATTATGTATATCCATAATGTACCTAAGCGCCTTACAGATATGTTATTATCCTGGACTTCGGAAACGGTCTATCCCCGCAGACAATGTAAGCGCATTATCCACTCCATGGGGAGCACATTTTAAAGACGCTCACAATGCTGAGCAAACTACACAATATTTTCGCATCCTATCGGATACCCCTTTAACACTTTAGCAAAGGGATCGACTTGCAGAATATTGATTATGGTCTTGCAACATACTTTTCTGTAAATACATATGCCCTTTGGGCCAATTTCAACACATTTTCTTGTTTTATTCAATGTTATTTGTGTTATGCACGGAACACAGAGCTGCTCAAAGTAAATATTACAAATATGAATAATTTGTTTTCATCCGAATATAAGATATCTTTAGATTCATATTCATTTAATTTCTATACCAACAACATCAACAACAACAACAAATCAGTGAGGCTGCTCGAAAAAGGGAGAAGGGAGTTGACCATAAACTAGGAATTAATTTTATGTGGCCTAAAATAAGAAAGACAAATCTCACAAGTTGATATTTTTCATCTTCGCCAGAGCTGAAGCTTTCTCGTAAACATCCGTCTGGCTCTGGACAGAAGTTATTCATGCACGCCTTCGTGATATCATTTTGATTGGCACATTCAAGGTTGTCGCGTGGATTTTCAAGATGCGCTGATCTTCTTGACACGATAATCAACCATTTATACCCCTCAAATTCTTTGCATCCCAGCAATAATATTGACAGTAGCAATTCATGAGAGGTTCGTGCAAAGAAGACATGTACAGACCCTTGTCAGTTGTTGTGCCTAATAGTGTCTGCAGGGTGAGACTACGCTGACGGCATTCTGCATAGGCTTCTTAAATTAGCAGCTGCTCTGAATAGCCAGATACTGATTAAGGTAGGCTCGGCTCAAAGCCTCGGGAATTTTCATGATTGTGGTAAAGTGTCAACTAAGATTTTGGGCCTGTAGACTGGTTCCAGTGGAGGGAGGGGAGGGTGGGGGGGGGGGGGGGGGCAAATAACCGCCCGTGAAAGATATACCGAAGTCACAAAGACTTTCGATAAAGTAATCATCACCAGGAAATTTCAATACTCTGTTGTATCCTATACGGACTTCGTGCTCAGATTACTTCCATGCACGTCCTCGTTTTGATCGTAGAACTTCACAGATTTCAATAGACACGATAGGTGATGGGCAGTGCCATTGAAATTGCTTGATTTTTCGAAAGTTTTTTGTCAGTGTGTTTTGAAGAAAATAGAGGGCAATATAGTGGTTGCAGGCGTTTTTCACTGACAGCCCCCTCCCCAACTCACACACACACACGCACACACACACGTACACACTGGCACATGCAAGCACAGATGAGAAAGTATGTGAGGGTCGGGTCGGCGGGATTCCCGAAATCATATTCCCTGTTTACTGTGATGTTTGTTAGCCCAACAATGAAGAAGAAAACAGGTTGATAATCGACCAAGAGAAGACAACCTTCCGACAGCAATTATCTTCTTTCTCTATTGGTTGCAAGTCATATATTATTCACACAATTGGTGATTCGCTGCTGTACGATCTCAGTGTCTGGGGATGAAATCAATATTGGAGCCGATACCAAATTGATGTACTTTGTTATGTAATGTCACACGCTGTTGTGCGCGGAAAAAAATAAAGTCATTGACTCGGTAAACCACAATGAATCATGCCACCACCGTCTGCGTTAGGTTCCATGACACATGCTCCGCCGACGATTGCTCCGCCGACATTTACTCCGCAAAACGCGACAATTGCTCCGCGACATTTGCTCCGCGACATTTGCTCCGACGTCAAATGCTCCGCCGACACTTGCTCCGCCGACATTTGCTCCGCGACATTTGCTCCGACGTCAAATGCTCCGCCGACACTTGCTCCGCCGACATTTGCTCCGCCGACAGTTGCTCCGCCGACAATTGCTCCGCCGACAGATGCTCCGCCGACAATTGCTCCGCCGACAATTGCTCCGCCGACAATTGCTCCGCTGTCAATTGCTCCGCAAAACGCGACAATTGCTCCGCCGACATTTGCTCCGCCGACATTTGCTCCGCCGACATTTGCTCCGCCTGAAGCGACACTTGCTCCGCCGACATTTGCTCCGCCGACATTTGCTCCGCCGACAATTGCTCCGCCTGAAGCGACAATTGCTCCGGTGACATTTGCTCCGCCGATAATTGCTCCGCCGATAATTGCTCCGCCGACAATTGCTCCGCCGACAATTGCTCCGCCGACATTTGCTCCGCTCAAAAATTGCCCCGTAAAATACAAAGGCTACTACGACAATTGTTGCTCCTCCCCAAAAGTACCCCTTCAAAGACAATGCTCTGCCAACAATAAAATTGCTCTCCGATCCAAAAGTGCGGCCTCTTGGAAGATATGAATGCTCCTCTGGTAATTAGTGCAATAAATGCTCAGCCGTTTTTTGCTATTCCCATGTTTGATTAAAAAGAGAAAATCAAGTTATAGCTCCTTATGCAAGTTCTCCGACGAAAGATAATTACTCTGCTCAAAATCTGTTTCATGTATTACTCATTAGCTGATCCAAAGCACAAGGCTATCTCTCTCTCTTTCTCTCTTGCTCCTCCTTTTCCTTTAAAACCCTTTTCTTGTCTTCTTGGCTCTTTTCTTTCCTCTCATGCTATTAGTCTTTTTTTTCAATTTCATCACTTCTTCTCTTCTCCCCCTCTCGAGTTCTATTTCTCTCGTGAAATTGTAACGTAATGTAGTACATTCTTGTTTAGAAAAGTATTTTAAATAATATCCAGTCCGTTTTCTATAGGTTTCTTTCCTTCAGTTAAGTGTATGTAGCTTTACTATATATATATTAGTGTGTAAAACACCCCGTCTCATTCGAGTACTTTGTTTTCACTGACTTTAAGGGACTCACGGAGCCACCGGAAGAAGAGCAATATTGGCTTATTATGAAGAACTAACATCAAACTGCAACAGAATGATTTGTATAAATGGGAATAAGCAGAAAGGCTACCATCTAATTTTCCCGTCTGAATGGGTTCTCTTCTCTACGTATAAGTGCCCTTCAAAGCTTATTTTGATCCCTCCCCTGTTGTTTTCTAGAACTTCCATGATGAACTAGTACATTGTAGTAAGATGCATGTGCTTGCTTGCATTGAGGTTATTTCAGGTCTTACATATTGACGAGCTGTTTGAAATTAACTAGGAGGTATGCGCGTATTGGGGAATGTGGCTTGCTGCTCTACTTTTTTTTTTTAAACTTCCCACGACATGTAATGAGTGTTTAGTGTACATTATATGGGACGTACAGTGATAGATGGAAAGTTATTTCAGTATATTCGAAATGACTTTTAGGTAACTCCTTTTTCCTCCCACTTCATCAACATTCATTCATTTCATTTCATCTACATTATTTCATGAAATGCATTCAGGAAATGAAGAAGAAAAAAAAGAAACGAAAATAACCCGTGTAAAAAAAATATTGTCGGCGAAGCATTTGTCGTAGTACTAGTAGCATTTTTAGTTTATGGGACACTTTTTGGGCGGAGCAAATGTCACCGGAGCAATAGTCGCTTCAGGCGGAGCAATTGTCGGCGGAGCAATTGTCGGCGGAGCAAATGTCGGCGAAGCAATTGTCGCTTCAGGCGGAGCAATTGTCGGCGGAGCAAATGTCGGCGGAGCAATTGTCGCGTTTTGCGGAGCAATTGACGGCGGAGCAATTGTCGGCGGAGCAATTGTCGGCGGAGCAATTGTCGGCGGAGCATCTGTCGGCGGAGCAATTGTCGGCGGAGCAACTGTCGGCGGAGCAAATGTCGGCGGAGCAAGTGTCGGCGGAGCATTTGACGTCGGAGCAAATGTCGCGGAGCAAATGTCGCGGAGCAATTGTCGCGTTTTGCGGAGTAAATGTCGGCGGAGCAATCGTCGGCGGAGCATGTGTCGGGTTACCCTGCGTTAATATTCTTCGAAGACGACGATTAATTTTAATCTGTCATGATTGTCTGTGAATGATGAGGTAATGGATATCTCATATAGCCTCACGTTACAAGGCCTCAATTAATTTGTGCAGTGTTGTGTTTACTGGTATTCATGGTATCGGAGGGGTTTAGCAAGTGAAACCAATTCAACAGCTAAAATAAGTTACGGTACGTTAGTCTAGGAACTGAGTGAGAACGGGGTCTAGACTTTCTCGGGTTTGCGGGGGCGGGGAGGGGCCCGGGGGTCTATTAATCTTGATGACAAAACTCTACTACATACATGTACATGTAACGTAGAACTTTTTTTTCTCCTTTTTAAATTCATACATTCATATATTTTGTTTGCGTTAACTCGTCTCGGGCTTCTTAAATAAACATTATCGGTGTAGGCGAAGTATCTTGGAAACGAGAACATTTTCGTCAATAGTCATTATGTTAAAGAGTAGACTTGCCTTGAAAATGACAATTATTTGGTCAATAATGACAAAGAGTTTGCTAGCCTTGACAATGACAATTATTTAATCAATTTAGACAAAGAGAAGGCTAACCTTGGAAACTTCTGTACAAATAAGACAAGTAATATAGGGGGGTTGAGATTAGGGCAAAATAAAACAAAACATGAAGTGTCGGGTAGCAACATCATCGCTACCCACCATGTTTACAGGCAGCCATGCCGTGTAATGAATCGGGGTCGATTATTTTCAAAAGCGAATTGTTAATTTAAGTGACTTATATAGTGACCACACTGTCCACACATCTTCAATGCCAAGTCATTATGTCCACGCGTCACGTAGGCTACTGTTTGGTCAAACAGGACACATTAACGATCGTACGGGACTGGGCTAGCCACCTTCCGAGGACGCGTGTTATAATGTGACTGTTTACATCCTTCACCAATCCCCTATCGGCGTGTATTATAGTGCTCCGGTGATTTTTGTTTCCTACAAGTCATCTTGTTTGTGAGAAATTGAAATTACATTGACCTACCCCCCCCCCCCCCCGGGCCCACGCCTCTTTGCCTTTAGCATTGCATGTGATACAACACTAAACGAGATGACCTAGCATATTCGATGTATTTCTTCAGAGGCAAGTCACTATGGCAATGGCAATCATACATTGGAGACCACGCGCATGCGTATTATGCTTACCACAACATTGATGTTATATTCACACATAATGAGTTATATCATAATACAGAGGATAAATCTATTTTCGCCTTGTAATCGCTTAGATCACGTTTAATCGCGGTGAGATTAAAGACAAGTAATGTGTTTGTTTCTTTGTATTGTTTAATTTCTCCTTAATGTTACGAGAGAGAAAATGGTCTATCATTATATATTAAAATTATTAAATCAATCATTTTAACTATAAGGCCAAAAGCTTACAATGCACTTGATGATAATGTTCATGATGCTGGGAGAAGAACAGGGTCTAGCAAACTGACGATCTTGCCTTCGTGGGGTGTGACCTGAAAATGCCAGTCGCCATAATTAGTACAATTGTCATGATTGTCTCAATTATGTTTGAAATTATCTGTGGGGCGCAGAACAATGCCCATTTTAAACTTTCATTTCCGACGTTTAATTCATTTTGATTGCATTCCTAACGTGGTAATGAAATGACAAATGGTTGAATAGTTGAAATTAGCATTGTCTCCTCACATAAGTTGAACTATTATGCCCATTACCCACGCACCTTCTGTTGCTAAGGTAATCTCTGCTCTCTCTCTCTCTCTCTCTCTCTCTCTTTATCGCTTCTTTTTTCTCTCTCTTTCCTCGATTCCCCTTCGTTATTCAATTTATTATCTTCTCGACCACACCCCTCTTTCTCCTTTTCCCTCTCTTTAGCTCTCCCTCTCCTTTTACCATGCATACACCGTATCTATAGATCTCCCTGCCAATATCCACAACCCCCTCATTTCATTTCATTTCATTTCGTTTTATTTTATTTCAACACGGATCGCTTGCATCAGCCAATGGCTGTTTTTCAGCAAGTCCGTGCATACATAATACAAATCTCATACAAAATAACATACAATTCAAATTAAGACGCCATACAAATTAAACAATTACAAAAGTAAAAGAAGAACAGATTTAAAATCAAATGAATAAAATATTATGAAAATAATCATAACTAGCATGCAGAACAACATAATATATAAATAATTAATTAATACATATATAAAATGAAATAACATAAAGAAAAAGGTAAGTTAAAATTAGGAATTGACAATTAAAAATGGATATATATTTAAATGAGCAAACTGGCAAACATTGATTATATATTGAAAAGGCAGCTAGTGTGATTGCACAGCATATTGCACAGATTGCGAACAAGAGGCATAACAGAGAGGGAGATAGTTAGAAATATTATAGAGAGAGAGAGAGAAAGAGAAAGATGTGAGAGAGAGAGAGAGAGTGTGTGTTTCTCTCTCTCTCTCTCTCTCTCTCTCTTTCTCTCTCTCTCTCTTTCTCCTTCTCCTTCCTCTTCCTTCCATTTTGACGTCATTTCTTTCTTTTATTTCTCACTTAATTTTTATGGAATACCATGTCGGCACGTTTTACACCTTTTAACCTTTTACGCCGTGTATAATAATTATCCATAATTAACAACAAAAGGTCTTCATTTATAACGGCCACAAGTCAGGTTGAGTCATATTTGCTAAGCATTTATGCAATCTATGTGTTCAATCTATCATGCATTATAAATTTCATTTTATTTAGCACGGGCCTATATATCTTACTTGGAAGTACCACACATATATGTGTAGATCCTAACAAATGAATCACGAAACAGTTTTATAACAGTAGGTGATCAAACTGATGGTGAATAACCTTTCATCGAAAGTTTCCCTGAAATTCTCAAAACTGACCCGATGTCATCCCTTTTCTTCGAAAATGAGTTCAACATTCCTGCTATGTGGCAAAGCAAAACCATAACCATAATATTTTCGCCAAGATCTGTACCCCCCAAAATACAGACAACCATTGTGGCGAGACCTGGGTCTAAAAATAGCCCAAAGCAGCACCAAAAATAACCCAACAATTCACCCGTGCGCTGTAACATGCGTTTGTGATTCACGCTACTTTTCCCCAGGAAATTTGACGGGTATTTTAGCCGACGCTTGTCATTATTATTTGGCTTCCTGGAGTTTGATATCAAACACAGAGCTGACTTTCTTCTCCACATTTCGAGCTTAATTTGGTTAAATTTTGCATGAAAAGTGTCACCTTTTTAAGGTCCCCTGTTATAGTTGATATTGATGTTACTGACAAAAAAAAATTGAGCGTCATTTTTTAATACCCCGAATTATCGCGTTGCATTTATCCCTCCGGCTTATTTTGCTTAGCGTCTGGCTATTTTTAATTTGAAGGCCCAGTGGGCCAGTGTAGGGTGGCTTTAAAACTTAAGCACATTCATAATATAAGTATACCATAAAGGTTGACGGAATTTGAATTGCAATATTATCAAATAAAGGTTTGTTTTGGTAGCGGCATCTAATTTAAGCGATACACAACCACATATATTTGTAAATGGTACACAATTTATCAAGTTTAGGGCCTGTTGCATGAAACGTTAAATTGATGTTACCATGGTAACTTCCATGGAAACCTTGATTTGATTGGCTGTCGAGTGATGTTGCCATGGTAGTTAATGTTGAATGGCAAAGTTATAATCAGTAAATTTTATGTAACGACGCCCAGAACTGATCTTAGGCAAATTAAATAGGTAAATTACGATCGCAACCAGGCAAATAATGAATATCAGGAATCAACGAAAAAGACAATTACTTATGGTATTGCCTACCGAAATCATGTTTAGGGTCTCGTCTTATAGAGAGTTGCGATTGATCCGTATCCGTCGCAAGTCCTCAAATCAATCGCAAGTTTGCACTTTCCTATTTCTTATGTAGGCTACATACTTGCGATAGTGATATCAATCGCAAATAAGTTGCGATTAATCGCAACAGTTTATGAGACGGGATCCTGATCTTCATTGTCTTACGTCATTGTGATGTTAGCACACGTCTACTTATACTTTCAATTTTGAAAAAATATTGTTATCCATTGTCATAAAAAAAAGAAAGAAGAGAATTATCCTTTTATTTGGATTATAATCAATAACATTTGATTTGAATTGAATTGAAATGAATTGGATATTCGCACACTTTCATAGATGATGCGTTACCCGTTGTTTATCTCTTGAAAATCCATAGTTCGATCGTGCTCTGTTTCTTTTCATGATGGATGGCCTGGAGACAGTACACCCCCCCCCCCTCCCCTTCCCTGCCCACCCCCCCCCCCCTGAATATCAGAGCTACAATGCGAACTCAAATCACGGGGGAAATCAATATGCGCATACATGTACATGATTGTGGAGGAAGTGCCAAAACTAATGAAAATGAAAATTGTACAGGAGGAAAGACTAGGCCTATAAGACAAAAGAGAGAAGAAAGGAGGAGTTGCAATGCCGATGCACAATACAGCACAAAACCAATTAAGGAGCGATTGTTGATTGTAACTGCAATATGACTTGTTTGAGGTCGGAATGACAGGAAATTTGATGAGATAAACAAAGAAAAAAAAAATGAAAATGAGACTTGGTTGTTACGTGGTATATTAAATGTCAGCCTTTCTTAAACTATGTATATCAGGGGTAAATCGAGATACTTGTAAAAATGCGAGTGTGGGGGGGGGGCACAATTGCAAAAGTATTTAACGAGCAAAAACGGGGAAAGTGTATTTCATATTAATTATTTTATAAATTACACAACAATTATCTGACAAATTCAATTGTCATCACATTTTCTGTTTAAATTGGAATGGGGGGGGGGGTTTGAAAAGGGACCACACACACTCAAATAAAAACTGTACAGGTCCGGGGTACCCCCAGCCTATACGTGCCCTCCGTCACTGGCGTAGATACAACACTTAAAGTGCCCATATATTCTGTCTCTCTTTGATACAATGAATTGTTGTATAAACAAATAATAGCGAAAGCCGAAGAAAATATGAGGATCTAATCCAGCATAAAGGTACGATAGTATTTCATTTTATTTGTGTTGATTTCCCTCAGTGACAAAGTTGGTATTGTTATGAATACGGTTAGTTGCGCAAACAGAGAACACCTTACGCACGTATTCACATAATAACGTGCACGGTGACCTATTTCCATCGAAATACGTGTATTAGTTCTGCTTTCGCGTCGGAAACTTCGCACTTCGGCGCCATGGTCTCTCAGGACAACAGGAAAGATGTAGTAATGAATCAGAAGAGACGAAGGAAGAAGAGAAGAAGGGGGATGAAGAAGAAGAAGAAGAAGAAGAAGAAGAAGAAGAAGAAGAAGAAGAAGAAAAAAAAAAGAAAAAGAAGAAGAGGAAGAAGAAGAAGAAAAAGAAGAAGATGGAGAAGAAGAAGAAGAAGAAGAAGAAGAAGAGAAGAAAAAAAGAAGAGGAAGAAGAAAAAGAAGAAGAAGAATGAGAAGAAAAAGGAGAAGATGGGGAAGAAGAATTTGAAAAAGAATTAGAAGAGGAACATAGAATAAGAAAAAGAAGCTCAAGAAGAAAAAGAAGAACAAAAATGAAAAAGAGAAGAGAAGAAGAAGAAGAAGATGATGATGAAAAAGAGGAAGAACAAGAAGAAACTTGAAGAAGTATTTGAACAAAAAGAATGAAGAGTCATGACATTAAGATGGCAATATTCACAATATAAAGGGGAGTGAAGAAGAAAGAAGAAAAGGTCGAAGATAAGTCCGCATCAGGAGGTGAAGAGGAATAGGGCGGAAGAAAGGAAATAGAGGAATACAGGTGTAAATAGGGAGCAATTTAAAGGTAAAGACCAGTATTGGCAACGCCCCAATGTCAAAAAATGAAATGGAAGCTCTCATTACCAATCATGTGAAAGAATATGTTTTGACTAATACATGATGATAACAAATTTGCCGGGAAACCGCCTACTAATTCATATATTTGGTAAATTTATTTCTCTCGTGGTCTGGTGAGAGAGATAGGGTAGTCCCATATACATCTTTCTGTGTATAGTGCTTGTAACTTTACGAAGAATGGGCCAAATTTCTTATCATTTTGATGATTCCAGAACCTTGCAGATGCTAGATGCTAGATGATCGACCTTTTCTGATCGATTCCACAACGTTTCTTTCACAATGCAATCGCATGACCATAACTGGTCTTTACCTTTAAGCAGGACAGAAGAAGGATTAGCAGGAGAAAATTAAACATGAAGGTAATGCTAAGAAAGCATGCATAGTCCTATATGAAGTCCCAAGTGAACATCTGTGTTGGAAAGTAAATTGGGAGGGGAAAAAAGATAGGCCTACGTTATGCGTATTTGATGGAGAGTGAGGTAGAGAGGGGTAGAAAGATTTAAAGCACGAGAAGAGGCATAGTGAGTGAGAGAGAGAGAGAGAGAGAGAGAGAGAGAGAGAGAGAGAAAGAGAGAGAAAGAGAGAGATAGGGAGAGAGAAAGGGAGAGAAAGAGAGAGAGTGAGAGAGGGGGGAGAGAGGGGGAGCATGACTAGCACGACGGATTGGGGGCTACAGGACAGGCTTAAAAGATAGAAGGGCAAGTGAATGAAAAAGACGCAGAGAATAGAAAACGAAATTTGAATATCGAAAGGGGTCCCCAAAGCACAAAAACAAATAGAGTGGAGGAAAGAAACGAGGAATAATTAAATCTTTCGTAGCAAAGGAATCGCAATATACTCACCCCTCTCTCTCTCTCTCTATTGTCTTCTCTTTCTCTTTCTCTCTGTCTCTCCATGTCTCTCTATCTCTGTCACTCAATGTCTCTCTCTCTCTCTCTCTGTCACTCCCTGTCTCCCCCTCTCTCTCTCCCTGTCTCCCCCTCTCTCTCCCTTTCTCTCCCTTTCTCTCGCTCGCTCTCTCTCTCTCTCTCTCTCTCTCTCTTTCTTTCTCTCTTCTCTCTCTCCCTCTCTCTCACTCTCTCCCTCTCTCTCTCTTTCTCTCTCTCTCTCTCTCTCTCTCTCTCTCCCTCTCCCTCTCTCTCTCTCTCTCTTTCTCTTTCTATATATATTCCCTTCTACATAAATATTACCCGGTTTCACCTCACCGGGGATTTTAGCAAGAAAAACTTGCGTGAATAGGATTCTCTCGCGGGCATACTCGACATCGTAGATTATAATTCCATTTTGATCTGAATGGAAAACAGCTTTTTAAAATGTCAGTTAGTGTTTTTTTTTTTCCTGTTTTCTTAAAGTTTATCTCCGTTATTTGTTTAGAATCCCGGTGACAAAAAATAGGGAGAGAGATGGAGAACGGTTTTTCTCACAGATATCAAGTGTGAATGCCCTCAAACGTACAATGTATGTCAGTTTGAAAACTTGTTGCTCGATATGCGTAAAAACCTATGTGTGTGCAAAACATTAATAGATAGATTGTTGCTTTTGAAGAGTATAACATGTAATTGGCATAACACCTATAAGTGCCTTATTGTACGCCATCTTCCAATTCTTTGTAATGGTACAGTTTCTCACCATTATTTTTTGTTCTCATTGGAACAAAAGCTGGTGATGTTTTTATTCTGTTTGGCGCACATGATTGACGCTGTTTTCCGTCTAGTATGACGTCATACTTCATGACCGAATCGTAAGAGGGAGATTCCCAATCTTAATTATCAAAGACATTATTTTCTTACATTGTTTGGCTGATGGTTTTTTCAGGCAAATGAGTTTCTCTGTATTTTTTTTCTTTATCATTACTATTTTGTTTACTGTTGTCAAAATGATGATGATTATAACTGAATACTGTGAGAGTCATACGATTGCAAAGACATTCTAAAAAATCAACATCTTGGCAATTTCTTTACCCACATTGTATTTCCAATATAAATCGTATTCGCATTACGTAATACTTAGTACGTCTCTGATGACGCACCGAGATATTTCTGGTGACATATGCTACGGTCACAAAGGTTCGTACGAAAGTTAATTTCGTACGAATCTTCCTGTTTTTCCATTGTGTGAAAGTCGTTCGTACGGCGTTCGTAGCAGTTCGTAATGGCATTTGTGATCGAGGCTAAATGGTTGGTTTTGTATAGTTTTCGCAGTTAAATTGAACGTTGAATATGTAATATCTGTTAGCATTTCTGTTGTCGTTAAAACGTCTTGGTTTTTTTTTTTAAACTACGTGCATGAGACCAAATATACATAATTATTTCCGGATTAATTTTCTGGAAAATAAATACAGGAACGCACATCTATAGCAAGGCACCTGCGAGTACAATTGACATCACATTGAAATGTCCACGTGAAGGCAATTATAGCTTCCAGCTATTTGCACAAAAGATGAAAAATTCGCTCGCTAAACAAACAAAACGATCACATGTTCATGACTTACAACAAGTCCTCGTTGAAATTTGACCAGAAAATGAATTTTCTGCTCGTTTTCCAGGCTTTTTCTATGTCCCAAGGGTGACAATTAGGAATCTTCGATCTGGTTTACTCGCAATCATGGCCAATATTTGCCCTCGGGGGTCGCGGGAAAATGAGCGGTTTAGTCCCACGCATGGTAAATTTCCGGGGTCTTATAACATGTCAATCATGTTATTATTGGGAGTATAAGATTAGCATGCTAATTACCACATGTCCGCAACATGCCGTTCCTTTGTGGATGGTGTTTGTTTTGAAATATTATTATCAGAATGATTAAGAAATATTTTGCCTCCAGAAAACCACGAATTGATGAAAAGCACGAGTCATATCCGTCGAGGTGATTGCAATATAAACAAAGATTATTTGCATTAAGTGCTCACTGAATTTTGTGGTCATATTGAATGAAGTAATATTGTAATAATTTGTAACTAGGTATAAAAGCAAGGGCCGTCAAACATGCTTACTTGATTTTAGATTTAGATTTTAATTTGTTGAACGTTATTCAAAAAATACTCACGATTTAAGACATTGAAATAATGTCTGTCAACTACTGACTTTTTATGATCTTGGATATTATTTTTCAATAGCTCAGATCTCGAATAATGGGGGGGGGGGGAGAAAACACATTGATATGGAGGGGAAGATTATTTTGTAATATATGCACTCTGATGATTGACCTCTCATTGATGACTGACCTCTTACTTTTTGAACTTTCATACAAAGCGATATACCTCTAGTCTAGAACAACATCACACAGATATGATGAGTTAAGTTACATTTCCTGCTGTTTGCCTTGCTAATTCAGTATTAAACTGTTACTGCGTGCACGCCTGTGCTTTTTCATACAACGCCCTTGCGTTTTGTAATTCGATATAATTACATCCTCGTGTTTCGATTTGTCTGGACTGTGTGATAATTCTAATTTGCTGAGAAAAGAGAAAAAATCCAGGCGTTTCCCAGGCCTGCCCATGTTATAGAAGCTACGTCCAGGGAGGTGTTTCACAAAGATCCTAAGTCGAACTTATCTCTAAGTTGGACTTAAAAGTTATGGAAAGCCATTAGCATCCTTGAAAATATTTTGTAAAAGTTATTTTAAAAGGCATAAAATGTTGATTCAAATCATTCGTATTTTCTATTATCATGGGAGAGTGCATGTTCTTGATGTGGAATTTATGGAAAGTCTAAAATACTTGATTTTTCGCTTTTGAATATATTTTATTTTAAGGCTACAAATGGCTCTCCATAACTTTTAAGTTCAACTTAGAGTTAAGTTCGACTTATAATCTTTGTGAAACACCCCCCCCCCCCCCCCCAGGTCGCATTTCTAATGAAACAGCGGGAATGGCTTGTTTCCAGCAGTGTTTCGTGGTTTGGGAACCTTCTATACATAAACCGCTTCATTCATGAGTGGTTTTAAAGCCAGTGTAATGATTTTAGCAAGCCACCACTACCCCCCCCCCCTCCCCCCATTCTTGATAATACAAAACCGCTTTGATAAAGTGTAAGATAAGAATAGAGCAGAATATGGAATAATGTAATAACAAAGCTGATCAATATATTTGTCTATTAAAACCTACGACTGACGTGGTTAGAGTTTTTAATTTTTATAAATTGGATATACAATTTTCTGCAAAATATTGATATAACCATAATGTGATCGTTACTCATTAATTTTATCCACCGTGTACATGAGTTCTTGGCTGACAGTGACAGAGTGCGATATGTTATCCGGGATACCGAACAAACATTCATGTAATACTCGAAGTAAACATAATTATCATCTTGCCAGTTGCCATACTGCCGTTTAAATTTAACACAATTTAATTCTGTAATTAATCAATGTGGTTAAGTATGAAATGCCCTTGAATCTCATTTTAAAAACATGCAATCATAAAAAGCCTTTCAATCTACGTTTAGACAAACCTTTATAAATATCTACTAGCTTCATTTGTTCAGACTTCCCTTTTTTTTTAATCGTTGATAATTTATTTATTTATTTAAAACTTGTCTATGTTTTTTATTTACTTCTTCCCTGTTTATAATGTGCCATTGATTTTCGTTTTATGTTGTGCATTGTTTGTATTATGTATGTGCTATTTAATGATCGTAAGGGGAATCGCTGAGACTTTTGCAAGCCATAGGCTTTTTAATGAGATTTCCCAGGTACAATTTTGTCAATTGAATTGAAAGAGAGAAAGAAAAAAAAAAACGATCATTGAAGGAGTTGGCCTATACCCCTACTCTTCCAAAGCTTTATTCATATAAAGTCACGTAAGTCACCAAAGTCACTCATATAGTCACTGTAATGACTATGAGTTTCAAGATTGAAAAAGGCATAATTCCTGATAATTATACCTTAAATATTATTCTTTCACATTTGCGTGCTTGTCATATGGTTTAAAATGTTTAAAATCACAATATGGGCAGTCCTGGTTAATCCATGCTACGTTGTTTACCAGCTGACCTCGTGTGTATTTCAGCAAAGGAGATTTCTGATTTTGACCATTCTTGACCTAGTAAATTTATATAACAATGGCGTTATAGTTTGTTTTACTTTCTCCCTGTATTGACTTATAATAGCGACCAAGTTCCCTCAGTGACCTTTGACCATCTCCAGTGAGTTCAGATCTCCCGAAGATCTAACTCTGAAGCGATCACTGAACTATTCGGGCAATTCAAAACGTTATCGTGGAAATTGTTGTCTGTGATATGACACAAACTGTGTGGTATATATTTTAACCTGTGATCTAGCCCCTATTGAAGGGAACTTCCCCCGTCCTATTCGCAATAACCACGGGTTTCGTTTGAAAGGATATTACAAATGGACTTAAATGAATTGACATTTAGGAGTGAGGTACGAAATTCGGCTCCTGTAGTGAAAACGGGAGTCTATGTTTCCCTATAAGCATGAGAAGGATTTGCATTATTACGTCACATCTCTCAAATAAATAATAAGCATGATAATAATTCGCATTATTACGTCACACCTCTCAAAGCTTAATAAATGTGGTATAAGATCTCTATAACTTGATTTACATCGCAGCCCGTCGCATTTGAAGTAAAAACGTATGGAACATAGGTATATAGCGTTGATTTTGTTGAAATGGATCAAATCTGCCTTTGGATAATTGTTTTTGTATATTTTTTTTTTTTTTTTTTTTCGCTCCGCGGCATGTCATGATACTCTGTAGTCATGTTGTAATACATAATTATGTAGGCCCATTGTGTTCCGTCTCCTGTCGTCACGTGATCAGGCCGTGGACATTTCCGTTTCAAGCGCCTGGCGGGGAGTCTAATTAGGCGGTCGGAAATAGTCGCCGTAATAAGCGCAAATTATTCTAGAGTTGTTGATGGAAGAAATGAAATAAATTGTTTTTGCCAGTAAAGGTTGCCTCATGCAGCCTCAGTGGTATGCTGGTCAAAAGGGCACAGACACACACACACACTACTCCCAGGGTAAAGAATGTGTATTTTAAAGGGCAAAGTATCAAATTGGCCACGACCCTGGAAATCAAACGTATATAGTCTGATGTACGTGATTGTGTTGCGAATCTTCATACTTGATTAATGTTTACAAGATGAAAAATTGTATGAAACAAGCAAATTAATTAGTATAAGACGTGAATATTGCTCCGCGATGCTAGGTATGGTAATTAGACTACAAAGGTAGTAGACGAACTGATTGTAGACATATAGAAAATATGAAATTGTAAATTAACTGAAAAACGTGAAAAGGGGTATAACCATGTATAACTAGAAGTCAGGACGCTCATTTTGGTAGTGGACCTTAGAATATGCTAGCCATAATCAAGATACTAAAGTTTGAGTAGTGCCCCATGAGAGAAGGTGCTGAGAGGAAAAGCAGAACTGAATTATATGTTATGTACACGACGAACGGAAGATTTGTCCGTGACTACGTCACAGCCCGAAAATTTCCAATTTGAGATCCACATAGATATAGCAATTTTATTTTTCTACATTCACAACTTTCTCGTTATTGATCCGATTTATTTCAAACTGTCGACATTCTGTTTAACTTATTTGTTTGCTTTCATACACGTGAACTCATTACAAAGATCACCCTTTAAAGATACTATGTCCCTTTTGCAGCCAACATTAAATTCTGTACAACTTTGCAGGAATTATATTATGTTATGTATGTCCTATCTGTGATCTTTAAACTTGAGCAGTGTCCTAATATTCAAATTATGCAAGGAAACCCGTTTACTTGCTAGACTTCACTGTCAGAAACTATTGACGAGTGAGTGACTGGCTTTTTTCTTCTTTGGTAATAACATACATAACATGAGCTGTAAAGGGTACATGAGCATTTGTCTACATCAATAACCCACTTCTTGTGATGGCCAAAATTAAACTGATTGAATCCTTGCGCAGCATAAAACTTATGACTATTCGGTACAGGTCTGAAAATCAAAACTATTAACTATTGGCTCTATAGCTCCTAAGTCGATTTGACAACTAATAGTCGTTATTTTCCCACTTGAAGACGTTTTCAAGCCCCACCTTTTTTTAGGGAAGCTCTAATTAGTATTTCAAATGCCGTTGAAATTTAACCTTTTCATTGTGTTGGCCTGCAAATGGGACATAGTACCTTTAAGTACCTAGACATTGGCAAGGACGGTTAATTTGGATTGACACGAATGAGACGAAGCGAATGCGGTTAATTGTCAGACATCGTGAATCCCGATTCTGAATCTTTTGTTGCTGTCGGTCCTCCTGTGCTGTCAAAAAGAAGCGTCAGTTCTGATAAAGATGACAATTTGCGAAATATTTTTGTCATGTTTGAAGAGAAGCTGAATTTTTTAACATCCCCCCCCCCCCGAAATGGTAATTCTTCAAGCATATCAAGTACTCTCATATTCAAAATATGGCAAGAAATAGCCGAAAACCCATATCTGTGCGCAATGCGTGTTGTGATTTTCAGCCTTGTAAAGTCAATTTCTCTTACATCTAAAACCTTAACGTGTACATAAATTCTTATGTAAGAAGTACTCAACCTTTTCCAAATTGTTTAGACAGTTTCATACGCGATATTATCGCCTATAGCCAGTTCTCTATTTGATTTTCAAACTTACATCGACGGTTGTTTAGTGTTGGTGGTTTTGCATATTTTCTTGGTGAAATCTGTTCGTTGCATTATGTACATGATAGCGCTGATGATATCGACTTGGCAACGCTCAATATTGATTGTATCGGAAAAGATTATTGTAAGACGGCGAGAAGATTGCGGAATCTGGAATTAGGGGTAAGCGAAGGAGGTGCAGGCACCATCTTGGAAGGACGGATAGCGGTAGGCAAGGAGATGGAGGGACTGCATCTTCGTGAGAGAATTGTATTAGACAATGAACCAAACGAATAAAGGGGACTTAGAAATCGAGAGGGGTGTGAAGGAGGAGGAGGGGATGAGGAGGAGGGGGAGAAGGAGGAGAGAGAGGAGGAGGAGGAGAAGGAGGAGGGACTACATCTTCGTGAGAGAATTGTATTAGACAATAAACCAAACGGATGATGAGGACATAGAAAGCGAGAGGGGTGTGAAGGAGGAGGAGGAGGAGGAGGAGGGAGAGGAGGAGAGGATGAGGAGTAGGAGGAGGAGGAGGACGAGGAGGAGGAGGGGACAAGGAGGAGGGGATGAGGAGGAGGAGGAGGAGAAGGAGGGAAGAGGAGGAGGATGAGGAGGTGAAGGAGGAGGAGAAGAAGAAGAAGATGAAGAAGAAAAGAAGGAGGTGATGAGGGGGAGGAGAAGAAGGATAACAAGAGATTGATGGCGATGATAGGGAAGAATAGTTTGAAGTAGCGAATGGAACGTATAGTGAGGACATAGAAAGCGAGAGGGGTGTGAAGGAGGAGGAGGAGGAGAAGAAGAAAAGAAGGAGGAGATGAGGAGAAGAAGGATAAACAGAGATAGATGGTGATGATAGGGAAGAAGGGTTAGAAGGAGAGGAAGAAAATAAGATGAGGAAGGGAGAGAAGATTATAGGGGAAAGGAGAAAAGGGTAACAAGGAAGATACCATTCGAAGATAAATTGTGTAATGAAGAGAGGCATACGATAATAATTATATTCAAATGGTTTTATTTCCCATGCGAAACATAATACTTTGAATAAGTATATTACATAACATATAATGAAACAAACGTCAAATACAATAGTAATATAATAAATAACTAGAAGTAGCAGAAACTGCAGATCAATGGAAAAGCTTAAAGTAAATGAGAAGAAGGAAAGTGTATGGAAACAGGTGAACCGATGAAATGAGCGGAACTAAAGAATGTATTGAAAAGAAAGAATAATGATGTGAGAGAGGAAGAGTAGCCAATGTTCTGCTCTGAAAAGGGCAATGACCAGAAATGTCAAAAACGGCAAGCAATCAAAAGCAAACATGCCCCTCTACATTCGAAAAGAAACAGAAAACATAGATGATCATGAAATATTGAAACCAATCTCTCTCTCTGAATTTCAATCTTAATCTTCCTTCCTATCACCACACCCACCACTCTTCTCATTAAATCATCACGCGTAACACTAGCAGGAAACACGACCATCGCTTTAGGGGTCGAGGAGGAGGAGGGGAGGGGGAGGGAACGGAAAGGAAAGAGGGGGCAAGTGTCTCCCCAAAATACCCTTCCAAACCCAATTTCTTAGAAAGCAAAACACGATAAATGATCATCTTTGCCCTATTGTCAGCAAATAATAACAATTATTATAATAACAATAATAAAATAAGACGCAAATTCACCTACGATCAATATTAAATTGGACGTAAATTGAAACCGAATTTGTTAACCCCCTTTTCTTAGAAAACAATTCACGATAAATGATCATCATAGCCCTATTATCAGCAAATAATAATAATTATTATAATAACAATAATAAAATAAGACGCAAATTCACCTACGATCAATATTAATTTTGACGTAAATTTAAAACCGCATATTTTAACCCCCTTTCTTAGAAAACAATTCACGATAAGTGATCATCATATCCCTATTATCAGCAAATAATAATTATTATTATAATATCAATAATAAAATAAGACGAAAATTCACCTACGTTCAATATTAATTTTGACGTATATTAAAACCGAATTTTTTAACCCCCTTTCTTAGAAAACAATTCACGATAAATGATCATCTTTGCCCTATCATCAGCAAATAATAATAGGCCTAATTATTACAATAACAATAATAAAATAAGACGCAAAGTCAACAACGTTCAGTATTTAACGTAAACTGAAAGCGACTTTTTCGTCTAGAATCCCCACTCCTCTGAGATATTTTCCGGTTACGCCCCCAGCCGGGAGCGGGAGGGGGAAGAGATTATGATTCCGCGATATTAGAGATGACTTCCGGCGATGGCGGGCGAGGAATTCATTGAGGAGAGAGAATACTTTTCATCATCGAAGGGTGACGTTTAAACTTTACGAAATGGCAATTAAGGTGTCATCAATCGATCTCATAACGCGTACTGTCACAACCGGGGTGAGTGAATCAAATCAAATATACGTGGTATATCTGGCAGCAGGCCCATCATGCATGTGCGAGAAAGGTGCTTCATTGATAATAATGAGAATAATCATACCCAATATCTCTTCTCTTCTCTCTCTCTCTCTCATTTTTTTTTTTTGTTCTCCCTATCTCTCTCTCTCTGTCACACTATCGTTTCCTGAAGCATTTTAAGTTATTGAATGTTATTAATATAAATATTTGTTTCATGCACTGTCAGGAATTATTCTTACGATGTATTTGTTCTTTTGAATGTAACATTAAGATTTATAATATTAAAAAAATTCAACTCATTCTTTCAAGCTTTTTGTTCACCATTCCTTCCGTCTCCCCCTTCTCTCTCTCTCTTTCTCTCTCTCTCACAAACCCACACCACGCGACCCACGCACGCATTGCACGAATACACACATAAGCGTGATAAAGACTCGTGCTCATGCTCCCCCCCCCCCCCATACACACCTTCCTAATATATCTTAAATTTCTCCTCTTTCCTCTGTAAAATTTATTTCCAATATTTCATGAAATCATTACCCATCTCATATACAAGCTATCTATACTGTGTGTCATAGTGTTATCCAATCAATAATTTACTTTTCTACTTATTTCATACTTTCGAAATCTTCAAAGATGCCGATTATAGTCCTTGATATAGACCCAAAATAATGTCAACGGCTGGTTTTATTTCACATATTGACTTTGAAAATGCTGAACATGCATCGATATACAAATCCCGTTTCGTTCCCACGTAAACTTAATCAAAAGTGGTCATGTCCAGTAAAATGGTTCGTTAATTTTCGCACTTGGACCTGTAATCTTGGTTGACAGGTGCTCAGTTCAAAACCAGACCCCATCCAATGGGACCCCTCCCACCCCCTTCTTCTTCACCCTTCAAACTCAATTCTCCCAAAACTTGCAAATTTTGATCAACTGAACATGGAACATGCTGTGATGTCGCAAAACCTTTTACCTCTTCAAGTTGTTAGTTTGGAGGGGTACACACCCGAGTCGTACCCTAAATTTAGAACGTAATTGGTATACCTTGTAGACCTGTACAAATTCAGTTCCAAATTCAAATAATTTATTGAAATCAAATCATGACATAATAATACTAATAGGATTATCAAAAATGGAACAGAAATCATCAAACAAACATATACGTAACGAAACAAAATAATTGTTTGCTTAATAGAAACAAAACTTCAATAAACAGCTAATTAATTAGCCCCCTAGTAATGTGTGATTTTAGTAGGAATCGTACAACCACACCCTTTTTACATAATCTTGAAAATGCCCACAGCATGTATAGGCCTATAGCTAAGATATAGTAGGCACAAAACATGTTGCGTTTGATTGTATACCTACAGACTAAGCATATTCTGTAATCTGTCACTATACATTTCCGGCAACATAATTTGCATTCAGAAAGCATCTTATAAGCTTACTACATCTTACATCCGGTACATTTTCTCCACACGACTGTGCATCGTACGATTTGATTTCATCACACAGACCTAATTTTTTCACGCGCAAATTTACCCCCTCTCCACTGTCCATTGTCATTAGCCTTTTGTTCGGAGCAAGAAGAGCGTTAACTCCTTGTTAACGCATATTAGTTAACTCCCTTTTGGCTCCGAACAGACGTGATAACCCTTTCCCTACCACGAAAGAAATGCTCTGCTCTATTATGATATGTGTTGGCCTTTCAAAGAGTTAAAGAGTTAATCTTGGTATCCAATGGGTAACGTATACGTACACTGATTGAACGCCGCGCGAAAACGTGCACGTCTTGCGATGGCATTGATAGCAGACGATGCGCCGATTGTTTTGGGCGGTAATTTGCTATCGGATAGCGAGATGCCAATTCACGGTCATCTCTCGAATATTAAGGCCCGGTCCCACTGCACTTACGGATGCAAAGAGGATGTAAAACGTAAAAAAATGTTGACATCCGTTGGAAAAACGCTATGCATCCGTTGTGTACTCATTGCACACGTGTTTCATACGCTCTATCCATCGAGCATCCGTCCACTGTGATTTCATCCGCGCAAAAAGTTTTGAGCTGCACAAAACTTTTAGAACGGATGAACGTCCGCCGTGTACGATGTAAATCCGCGACAAATACGAGCAACAAACGTTCTATGTCCGTTATCGTCCGCTGTATCCTCTCTGCATCCTCTGGGCATCCTCGCAACAAACTTCCGCTGCAGCTGAAAACGGAAAGAGGGAGGAAAGATAAGGTACATGGAACGTCTATACATCGTTAGTAGCACGGAAATAGAAAGGATGTAAGCGTATGCATCTCGTATATAAAGTTTTCAAAGCTGCCATCCACTTCCATCCGCTTTCATCCGCTAGGCTTCCGATGAACATCCGTTTAACATCCCCGCTACATACTACCCACGTCCGTTATTTTCCGTTCTGTTTTCGCAAATTTTCGCAAATTTTGTCGATTTCTGGAGCGGATGAAAACGGATGGAGCCACCCGCGAAATTTTGCTCGTCCGCTGTGTCCTTTATGAATACGTGTTGTGTCCATCGGCCAGTGGGACCGGGCCATTACGTGCTGATGCTCAATGCTGTGATCTAGATGTAGAAGGACTTTGAAGCGATAATTTCCGCTGAAAAATGAAGAAATAATGATCTTGTTAGAGCTGTTGTCTCGGAAAATGTATCACAAAGGTAATTTGTCATCAGGTATTGCTGACTATAAAACCCGTCGTCCATGCATGTCATAAGATTATAAAGACATCTTTTCGCATTAGACATTACATGCGATGTAACAGTGTTGTTGACACTTTCAAACTTGATTTAGGACAAATTTTGCATCCAGTCTTACTGTGTACACATTATTTTTGTCTTTGATTGTTTAACTATTTTCATTTTTCTCTTGTTGAAGGTGATTAATACGATAATGTCTCAACATAAAGAGCAATATGCAATCACACACAAAATATAGTTTCCCTTCATTTCATTGTTAACCATGATTTCAAATGCCCTATATTTCAGCATGACAATAATTATACATTTGGTGATAAAAAAATGCAGGGTTCCCAGAGAGAACAGCCTTGATGCTGATGAGGCTCCCCTGGATAAACAAAATTATTATTATTACTACTATTTTTATCATAATCATTTTCTTCATTTTTTTAATAATGATCATTATTATTATTATATTATCATTCAAATATTGCACATCGAACGGTTAATCGGTCCCTTGTAATGGAGTTTACTATCTCCACCCTATCTCGTGTCCAAGCTATATAACTCCGGCCACAGTACGTTGACTGGACATTGGTACCCGCTTGACCAGAATGGCGAAGCCCCTTGGCAGAAGGTGAATGGATAAGTGGATACGGACTCGCATCTGAATAAATACCTTAATTTATTCACCACGGCATTCCTTCTGATTAGAAAAAAGGGAGCGATGTATGTATACCCACTCGAGAAGAAGTCATTCACATACTTTGCGTTTACCTTGCGAGGCTCTCCTCATGGATGTATACTATTCATGCTTTCTTAAAGATAAAGTTAAAGTTGAGTTGAAAGATACTATTTGGAAGCAGTAGGGAAAGGTTGATTATGTAAAACAGTACATGGGAATGTGCGCATGCTGTGAGGTGGGAGTGATCACAAGTGTGCACAAAAATGAGTATATGGGACTGTTCACAAAATATGATTGGTCTATAGGATATCTGAAGAATAATTCTATTCGAGACACATTTCTGTCAATCTTACAAACCGACTTACAAAGAATGATGACGCTCACGAATTGTTTCACCAGATCGCAACCTCTATAATATATCATGTTTCTTTCACACCTCATTCGTTCGGATAAAACAAATAGATTGCATATTGCATAGTAAAGGAACGATGGAGAATACAAAAATAAATGACAGAAAGAAAAGAGATGGATAAAGAAGAAGAATGTACGAAATCAAGAGAGGCATACACACAGGACAAACGGGCTGATTAGACGGAAAAGGGGAAATTTGATTTCAGCTGTAAATTACTTGAAAAAAACTAATTATCCCTCATTATTGAATATGCGGTTACCATAACCTCTGAATGCTCCAAATTTGTATTCTCAAATCAAACCACCTGGGGGACATTCTGAATTAAAGGATTATTACGTAATTTTGACTAGAAATTCCTAATTTCATTGTCCTGCACTGCAGAGCATTCCCTGGACAACGCTAAATAATTTGAAGAACAAAATATTTGCATGAATATTTTACTACTTTCGAAATGTTTTTAAGTCATAAAGCCTGCATTGATCACCTTTGTTCAAACGCGTTCTGGTAGATATTTGAAATTTGTTGTTCACAAAATGCTCTGGCAAAAATTAATCCACAGTTCTAACTTAAGTCCTAGACTTTATTCTAACCATTATCTTAATTAACCCTAACCCTGGACCTTAAACATTCCATATGGCACCCATGCCCTATAAACCTGACCCTTGACTGAATGATTGAGCTTAGAGCAACAACAAAAATATCGGATCACTATTTGGCTTTATTCAATTCAATTCGATTCAAATAAATCAAAACATTGAAAACAAAATGCTAACAAAAAAATTAATATACATATTTGTAATTATAAAATCCTAAATGACGATAAATAATCAAAGCACTTTAAGATACGGCATATCATGAATTTAGTCGAATTTGGAAGGAAATGAGAAGTCTACTAAAAAGTGGAGCTTGTATTTGTGTGTATTTTTACACAACAAAAAAGCTTTATAAACCCCTCATCCTTCAGTTACCCGAAGTGCCCTCACGTGCCCCCATAAATAATAGCAACCTCCAAACCGGAAGATTTGGATTGTGAATCAGAGTGCGAAAAATAAAATCCGACTCGAGAGATGACAAGTATCTAGACAAGTCACGGTCTTATGACCTTGACCTAATTCATTCAATATGAAGGTCAAATGCATCTTTATGACAAAACCATGTGATTGTGACGTATCAACGCATTACGAAGTTGAACTTGTTGGTTATGCCACGTTGCCTGTTACAATGTTGATGATCCATCATAAATAATTCATCATCTTTTTAGAGTACCCGAGCTCATTTTCAAGAAAGTATAGTTCCGGCGCGGATCACGGATTTCGGAAAAGAGGGGCACCATATTCCAAAATATTTTTAAGTATCATTTAAGAGGGGGGGGGGGGGTGAGGAAATCAGGAATTTGCAGTTACTTATTATTATTCAGAAATACTCCGACAAGCAAAAACGAACAGACTTTCATTTATATATACATGTAACGAAACCGTGGTTAATTTTCTTTTTATTTGCGGCTTTTTTCCCTTCTTTTTTAATTTGGCGAATTGGCGGTTTACCATACCGTGTACTATCTGAAATTTCAACGATTGAACGCTTTAAATTTGAAAAGTCCTGTGCGCATTAGACATGTGGGTACCCAAATGTGTGTTGATATTATTATGACTCGTGAGTCTCTTCTTGAAGTTCTTTTTCCTTTTTCTTCATCTTCTTTCTTTCCTTTTTTTCACTGCCGTATAACGTATTCCTTCTCTAATGACAGATGCTTGATGAGTAGGCGGCCGGCTGGGTGGGAAATACCGTGTTGATGACAGAGCCGTACATCCCGGCCCCCTTAGTGCATTAACACATCCCTTAAGTGCCCCGTCATTAGTCTGGAAACACAGACTCTGTTTGGACACTTCAACACAATTCTACAAAGCCTTTAGCCGAGCCTAACAATATCAGTCTCTAGCTGTTACTGTACATGCCAGGAGTAGGGAAGACGAGGGGGTTGGGTATCTAGACACTTCAGAAACATAAAGACTTCTCTTTTTGGCTTCGAATTCAACGTAAATATTCTTCAAAAAACATTTACCATCATGAATATTCGTTCTTTATACTATTTTTCAACATAAGTCTGAGAAGATTCATGAAATATTGCTTGTAAATTACTTCAAATTCCTTTTTTAAATCAACTATCCGAACACACAACCTATCTGGAGACACAACGCCTGGCTTATGATACAGGGCCTTTATAGGAGTGCAGTACACCGTGCGGTCTACATTCATGTAGTCTTACAAATCAGACACTCTGTTACGCAACATGACTTACAACCGGGTCTGTGTGTGAAAGACTACTTACCTCGTTATGGGAATCGTGTACTAACGGCTGTATAATGATGAGCGATTTCATATTGTAAACACCATAATTGAGCTGTTATGCCATTACTCATCTTTTCCATGTCATTGGGCATAACAAGCATCTACTATTAAAGACGTTACCAGTATAAAATGGCAGTCCTTTTAGTAGTTGTAGGAGAATTAATACTAGCTATAGTAGTAATAGTAGTAGTCGTCGTCGTCGTAGTAGTAGTAGTAGTAGTAGTAGTAGTAGTAGTAGTAGAAGTAGTAGTAATAGTAATAGAAGTAGATGGTGTCTACATGTACATGTAGTTGTAATTTTAAAATAGCATTTCTAATTTTTTTCTCTCTATGGTGATGTTGATAATGACGACAGTGAAAACATTATTGTGTTGTGGTTTTTTTTTAAAGATGGTCATAGTGATGATGTTAGTGATAGTGATTCTAAGAAGATTCTTGGATGTTATCATACCTATTCAAATGACAAACAGCAAGCCAAGGATAAAATATCGAGACGACCTTCCATTTACGTAATTATATTTTTTTCCTCGCAAGATTTGATGGAAATTTGCACAATATCAAGGTAACACCTGTATCTTCGACCTCCATTTTCTTCTTGACCTAAAAAGGTACACCAATATCGTGATGAAGGACACAAACGTATCATTAGCTTCATGAGATGCAAGATGCCTACAGCAAAGACCTTGCATTGTATCATTTAATGGAACGAGAGATGGGGATAACAAAGCGAATGAGAAAAGAATGGAAAAATAGAGGGGGTGGAAAGAGCAGAGGAGAGAAAGGGAGAGACAGAGAGAGAGGTTATGGGGATGGACATAGAAGGAGGGAGAGATAGGAAATGGGATGGAGGGAGGGGGAAGAGAGGGGGAGGGAGGGAGGGATGGAGAGTGAGAGAAAGGGAGAGAGAGACAGAGAATGTGAGGAAAAGAGAGAAAGAAATTGGGGTGGCGTAGGATAGTTTTGCTTTTAATTCAATTCAATTCACTTCAGTCCAATACTTATATTTATTTATAGATATGGAAAATCGCCTTCTTTCGATGCATAATAAAAACTTACTTGAATATTAGATTCAGATAAATGGATACAAGTTATGATAAATATGTGTGAATATCCACCAAACAAATTACAAGATAAAGAATAAGGGGAAAAGGGGAAATACAAAAACGTTACCACGTGCACGTGATATGTACATAAAAATATCTTTCTAATGGATCTATCAATTAGAATATTGGCAACACTGGAATTATCAAGAATCTATCCGTTAGTCCCTTCAAATAGGCCCTAACCCATATCCCTGTTCACCTCCCCTGGTGCAATCGCACAGTCCAGTTGCACCGATGCAACGCTGATCTCTGTAAAACTAGCTGATTTATAATGTTTCTCCTTAACGACACCATACATCATTCTGACTTTGAATTTTCTTAGTTCTTAGTCCACCAAGCGCGTAGTGTATACCAGACAGAATCCAATGCCATGCAAGAATCGGCTAGTACGTACGCCGATCTCTGTTTGTTAAAATGTAGAACTAGCTGATTTGTAATGTTTCTCCTTTAACGACACCATACATCATTCTGACTTTGAATTTTCTTAGTTCTTAGTCCGCCAAGCGCGTATTGTATACCAGACAAAATTCAATGCCGCGAAACTAAAGAATCAGCTATGGTCCATATCTGTTTATACTTGACAACTTTGAATAAAAGATGCACTATTTGGATTCGACCCCCGTAACGGCACCAAAGTTTTATGATTAAAAGCTCTGCAGGGATTCTTGACAGAGACGGAATATGACGCGATTCTTTCATTGTAGTTGGAATTGACTTATAATCATCATCATTGAAGCATGTGACTTATGAATATATTGTTTGATTCGCGTCTATTGTATAATTACACGCCAGGTTTGCGTGGGAATAAACAAGAATGTACCAAGTATACATTACGAACAATGAATGTATTTCAGTCAGCTCTGATGTCATATATTTTCATTTTCTCTAGACTTGTTAAGGACAATGCACATTATTTTGACATCCGTTCTTCCTTTGGGAAATTCTCTAACGCCTGAAAAGGTAGCCGAGGCTTTTTTTTTAATGCGCCAAATCATGTGAAAAACCATGTGTCTCATGACTAATCACAGGTGGCTTTATAAGACCACTACCATTTGGCGTTTGAGAAGTTTCAAAGGGATAGTTGGGGAAACTTATCAAAGAATAGTCCAGTGACTGCACTGTTCTCCTTCCCTTCGCCTTGGCAACGTATGCGCTTGCTGACACGTTAGCTATTTTGTACAACAGAAAGTTTCGAGTAGGTTAACCCGTCGGGTGTTTTGTAAAATTTTCAAAACGACAAGAATCTGGACTAATAAAATAAGCGACTTGTAACCAATATGGCTATGCGATACAACTCATGTACTGGTTTCGAGAGTTTTACAAACGTTTTCTTATTTCTTCTCTTGGAAATGAAAAATAAAACTGAAACTGAAACTGAAGGACAGAATACAAAAACAAAACAATACAAACAAACAAACAAAACTGTAACTTAATTTTCAAAATTTCTGCAGAATAGAATAGGGCATCAGATTACTGGACATCACATCCATCAACTATTGCCTTTGCATATAATCCTAAAAATCCCTAATTTGCCGACTCTAATTTGACACATTACCACAATGCCTACAGCCTTGAACAGAGCCTAGATCTGTCAGTTTATGGACGTGTCATGAGCGGCTAAACTACAGCGCCTGTCGTAGTCTCATTGTGCAAACGCTGTTATGCACTGCCCGCCACCCATTCTCATAACTGTTGCATGATGAGGTTTGAACGATTTGAGATGTTTTGCCATCCAGTCTTCTTCTGCCTGTACGCTTTTGAATATAGTGAGGTCAAGTGGTATAAACACAGGACCCTTTATTTCATTAGAAGGTCATTGGTGCAATCACGTTCCTCCCTCATTCCATTTTGTTAGTGTTTCAGATTGTTGTTTGCATCAACTAAAGGCCCGGTCCCACTGCACTTACGGATGCAAAGAGGATGTAAAACGTAAACAAATCTTGCCATCCGTTTGAAAACGCTATGCATCCGCTGTGTACTCATTGCTTACGTGTTTCATACGTTCTATCCTTCGAGCATCCGTCCACTGTGATTTCATCCGCGCAAAAAGTTTTGAGCTGCACAAAACTTTTAGAACGGATGAACTTCCGCCGTGTACGATGTAAATCCGCGACAAATACGAGCAACAAACGTTCTATGTCCGTTATCATCCGTTAAACGTCCGCTGTATCCTCTCTACATCCTCTGGGCATCCTCGCAACTCACATCCGCTGCATCGTTAGTAGCACGGAAATAGAAAGGATGTAAGCGTATGCATCTCGTATATAAAGTATTCAAAGCTGTCACCAACTTTCATCCGCTAGGCTTCCGATGAACATCCGTTTAACATCCCCGCTACATACTACCCGAGTCCGTTATTTTCCGTTCTGTTTTCGCAAATTTTGTCCATTTCTGGGGCGGAAGAAAACGGATGGAGCCACACCCGAAATTTTGCTCGTCCGCTGTGTCCGTTATGCATACGTTTTGTGTCCATCGGCCAGTGGGACCGGGCCATAACCTCGATTTTTCAAAACGTTGCTCTCGTTTGCGTTTACTCGCATGCTCTCATTTTGTATTCTTCGTCTTGTTTTCTCTTCTCATTTGATTTAGAATTTTACCCAGTATCTCTCTGTTTTTCTCTTTCTATCTCACACTCATGGATCTCTCTCTCTCTCTCTCTTTCTCCCTCTCTCTCTCTCTCTCTCTCTCTCTCTCTATCTTCTTTCTTTTCCTCTATCTTTTCATGATGTCTTTCTCTGTCACCTTATTTCTATATTTCTACTTTCTATTATCCTGCTCTCTCTATCACTCTCCCCTTATCTCTCAACCTCACCCCCCCCCCCCCCCCTCCTCCCGCCCTTTCAGCCTCTCTTCGTAAGATCATCGGAATCATCTTCCACGAGACATGCACGAGATTAATCTGTTTAATTACAGAATAAACAAATCGATATACTTTCAAGGGAATTCTGAAGGATACTAACCATTCAAAAGGCCATACTGTCGTGAAAAGGCGTAGCCGGGGGCGGGAATAAGGGCATGTGCCCCCTCCTCCGAAAACCAAATTTAGCAAAGCTAAAGCGCACTTGACGTAGACCCAAAGACCCTTCGAAGTGGAAGAACCCCTTTTCTGTTTTCTTACTTGCTTGCTGGATTTTGGAAGTCGTAGATTTTTTGGAACTTGTGCCGCCCCCCCCCCCCCCCCCTCCCCCCCCCCCCCCCCCCGGCCAGGGGATGCATTGATCTGCCACTGATAGTTTCAAGTTTTCGAGAACGTAAACCCTGAATGGTTCCTCACATAGACAATTTACAAACACAGTTATTTGCTTGAAATTCTAACAGTTTCAAACTTTAAAGTTAGCAGGAGCTGTATTTTTCTCCTTAAAACAAATCTCCCTGTTTTTAAAAACTTTGTGGCCGTTCGCAATTAGCTAGTCATCATTAACAAGCTGTCGAACTTGGGCAACCTGATACTTACCAATTTCTTACATTCTATACATGGACACTTCATCATATTCAGCCATTAAATCTAAGAAAAATGAACTAAGGTTTCAGAAGTATATATCAATCTTGTTACAAGGAACTATGTTCAACAAGCTCGAACATTCTAAACAAGACGAATGTCTTTATTTTGCAAGAAAACATCTCCGAGGCATAAAATGACTTCCCATCCATCATGTTTCACCTATAAATGGATTTTATTTTTTTCGTATTTGGAGATGTTTTTTTTTTACTTTAGTGTTTTTCTAAGACCGTTTTCAAGATGATTCTGTACGCCCTAAGCCCTTCTTGACAGCAATACTACAATTCTTATATTTCCCACGTGGCTTAAATTGAGGGCGAAGCGAACATGAAGGGCACTTGTTCCTACAGGGCTTGAAATGTATCAGCCCCCGTAATAGTTGGAATCGTTTTACGTTTAAGGCAAAATGACATACACGCGAGAAAGCAGGACATAATATCAAAGGTGTATTCAACTTCCATGAGAGTAAAAGTTCAAGTGTTCTGCAACGGAATAATATATTGATAATCGAGACACAATGCAGAGTGCATAATTTTAATAACTTGAAATGGTTGATGAATGTGTAGTTTTTTTTATTAGGGAGAGGTTTTACCTGCTCTTTCATATTTATTTTGTATGGTAACTAGTTAATGTCCCTGGCAAGACATTAATCTACATTTGCCGCTCTCTACTCGGGTGAAGTAAATGGGTAGCTTGTGTAAAATTGTTCATTGGAATCCTCTCGCTGCCTGTAGCGAGTTATTATGAGTATTCCTGTACTGGTATATTTTATCACGAAGTCATTCAAAATGTTGAAACTTCCTGTAATATTCATTTCAAGATTCCATAACCTATAGTGCCCCTACCTCTCAAAGCCCCCCCCCCCCCCTCCCCTCCTCCCCACCGCCTCGTATACCAGCGATCATGTGACGAAAATAAATGAGGCGTCCCAATTTAGACATTATTATATAACATCATTCGAGGCGGTCTTCCTATCATGGCGTGTTTCAAAGTTGGCACTGATGTTGTTTATAAACAACACCTGGAGAAGTTAAGTAAATAAAAGTTAGAATTTACCTCTGTAATTATTCCAATTTACATTCCACTGTTGCGCTGCAAATCTCTTTTCATAGAAACGTGCACGAAGCATATATTTTCAGCAGATTGCCGATTGAATGGACACCTTGGACCTCTTTTTTTTATTAAGAAAATAAAAGTCTTTCATAGGTCTGCAATGTTTGACATGCAGTCATATCTCGACTTCTTGAATTTAGTTCGAATATAGTCCCCCCTCCCCCCCTCCTGAACAGGTGAGATATCAGAGTACTAACAGTGAATCCGACCTTTGAGGGGCACTGTTGTCACCGGGGGGGGGGGTGGGGGCGTTCTAACCCGATAGATGAAATTCGAGGGAACAATGAGGGGAGTGTGTATCTTTCGAATCGTTGCATCCCCCCTCCGATTTGTTTTCTTTCTTTCTTTGTTGCTATGCGATCAGGCATATGCCTACCCCCTTGCCCCCTCCCCCATAGGGCCTATCCAGAAAAAACTTTACTGAGATGACACCCATAGAGTTCTGTCAAGCGGCATCTGACCTGGATAAGATTGCCGTCGAAAATAAAATGTCTAAACTTTGTCTCACCCCCGTTTAATCACTTTATAATCAAATAGTGTTTCCATCCACTGGGACAAAGTGCGGCACACTTTGAAGGCGGCAATTAGCATAGTTGATATGTTGATAAAAAGGACTACATGATTTAAATTAGATAAGAATGCGTACCCTCGACTCAAAACAAAAAGGGTACATCGATTTGTATTGACTGCTACATGGGTGCTTAAAAATAAGTCATGTAGATGATAACAAAAACACGATTGATGAAAATCGTAAAATTATCATCTCTTTGTTATAATTATACTGAGAAGGGTTTGAATGAGAATGTGTTTCTTTAGCATTATTCAGGAAATTTTGGATTTCTTTGACAGTTCCGCACCTCCATTTCTTCCATTTTTGTTTATAGATTGGATCTTGTTATGGGTGTTCCCTATTTCTAGGGATAATCCGCCCCTTCCCCTATTCAAAGATACCATGTATTCACCTTCATTTTCTTCTTCTTCTTCTTCTACTTCTTCTTCTTCTTCTTCTTCTTCTTCTTCTTCTTCTTCTTCTTCTTCTTCTTCTTCTTCTTCTTCTCCTTCTTCTTCTTCTTCTTCTTCTTCTTCTTCTTCTTCTACTTCTCCTTCTACTCCTTCTTCTGCCTGTTTTTCTATTTCTCCTTCTTCTTCTTCTTACAGTGGTGGTATAGTAGTATAGTAGTAGTAGTATCGTTGTTGTTGTTCTAGTTATTAATATTAATACTTTCAGTTTCTTCCTTTTCTTTTTCTCATTTCTATTTCCCCCTCCTTTCTTCGCATTCTATCCACTATTCCACTGTACTTATCAAGCGATTATTCCACCCCTACCTCACCTCTAAAATGTTTTCATCGCTTCAGATCTGCAAAAAATGAACTTTCGCTTCAATTAGAAAACTGATGTATATTTAGAATTTAAAACACAATGAAACAATTATGACAATTAACCTGCACCCCGTAGAGTTCTTTTAAAAGGTGATAAACGAAAATATTTTCTTGGTCATGTATTATTACCATTATCTGTATCCCTACGCCCCTACTGCGAGGAGTAAAAAGTTGATTCATCGTTTTGTTCGAGTTAATGTACTTTTGCTAAGCTGCCTAGCAATTTCTCGTTATTTTTGACACGCTTGTGTTGCCATTAATAACAGATTTCGAGGCAACTGACAGCAAAGCTTACTCAGACGGAATTAATCTGACAAAAAAGGCACGGTAAATCCTAATGCATGTACATCAATAGTTTAAGTAAACAATATAAATAATTGATGGTGAAAACCTCATAGAAAAGTAGATAATTGTTTTGGGTTCTTTTATCCTCATCGTTTAAGCGTATTTGGTTTGGTGGGGGCGTTTCATCGTGCTATTTTTACTTCGGTACAATGAGGTAGATATTGGCATTTTAGAAGAAGAAAAAATGATGAGAGATAGAGAGAGGGAGAGAGAGAAAGAGAGAGGCAGAAAGGAAGCAGCTGGAAAAACATAGAGAGATATATATATACATATATACAATGTATTTAGAGACAAATCAGAAGCAAATATATTGTACATGTATATAAAACGAGCTATGCGGAGTCAGGAGAGACAAAGAGAGAGAGAGGGGGGGGGGGGAGGTAATATCATTTAGATAGGTAGTCCTACTGAGTGATTGAAAACGATTTTTTAGGTTTAGTTTTAGAGAGACACAAAAGCTATGAAGTACGTTTAGAACACAAAGTTTAAACACAAAAGTATGGAGAAAGAGAGGTATAGAAAGAAGGGGCCCAAATAAAAAATATAGTCTCTGTAATATTCTTAGATGAAACTAAATCTGGGGAATCTAGAGGATCTATCCTTATCAAATGACTAAGGAGAGATAATGTAGAATTAACATAATAGTATCACATAAATCTGATAGGATGACGAAGGGTGATAATTGTTAGGAGAAAGCGGCGCGCTTTGATTATTGTTTGGTAAGACAAATTGCGACAGGTCGGCATAATAAATGTCATATTCCATTGAAATTCATCGTTATTAATGAGCGCTCTTTAGAATATTATTATTTATCTAACGCAATAGTTGTTCAATTCATCTTATTGTATATTAATGCATAAACTGTCCCGCTTTCAAAGGGCTGGATACGTTTGTATCAAGGGTTATATAAATCCAGATCGTTATCATAAAAGAAACGTATTTAACAGAAATAAATGTTGAAATTCTATCAAACCTTTTGATGTATACCTATGATGTATTTCACACGCAGACTGGGTTTTTTATAGTAGGGTTGAATGACTTGGTTATATTTTAAAAGACCAATGCTAGTAATACGACAGGATGATGATGAAGCTTCAATAAAACTCATATTGAAACTTTATTCAAACCTTTCAAGTCAATGTCATACAGCTATAAACTTGATGAAATTAATCTTTGTCATCATAAAATTGCACACAAAGCGTGCAAAAGTATGAAATATTCTCCAGCGGCTCTCACCCTTGGGACATTTCTCGGCCAATAACCCAAGTTAAGAGACCGAATTCTCGAACAGGTCGATGAGACCGATAGCTACAAAACAACAACAAGACATTTTAATGAAGGAAAGGAAAATCAGGGGAAAGAATGTCAGTCCCGTAGACCGTTGGTCTTGTGAACTCTCGGAGTCAGAGCAGTTTCTCGAAAGCCCACGAGACCGAGATTGTCGATCTCGTGGGCTGTTGAACTCGTAGGCTGTCGGTTAAGTGGGCTGACATACGAGCTAGAAGGATGTCGGTCTACTGGGGTGTCGTACAAGTTGGTGAGCCTTTCAGAAGGTCCAAAAGACCGAAATTATCGGTCTGATGGGCTGTCGGTCTCAGAGGCCGCTCGCCAGTCAGGTAGCTTGTAGCCCCCTGCCGCTCCCTTAGACTCTCTCATGTATATATTTATCACTTTTCTGTTTATGATATGAATCGGTGATGAATTGAAATAACATCTTGCTATCCATAGGACTATGATAAGTTTAAATCAATATTATATTAAATTAAAACTTGGTATGGACGCCACCCCAATAAGTGTTTAGTGTTGTTAACATGAACGAGGAGGGTCGTTTAAAGGTTAATTACACACAGACTGACTGACTTATGTTTTGTCTAATCCCTTCTTAACATATAGCACGTGAGAACGATTTTCATAAGCTGCTATCAATCATCACTGAGTCTGACTGATCATGGAAATTGGACAATCTGTCATTTTGCGAGTAACCTTATTGAAATTTGTGATTTATAGCAAAACAGCGAAAGGTTGAATAAATATCAACGGAGCTCGGGTTTTTATGAGGTGACATACACTCGGCCTTTGTGATAAATCTCGGTGGTTTGAAGACATAATGCGAAGAGATTTGAAAAGAAATGTTGAGAGGAAAACATTAAAAGACGGGGAGGTATGATTTGGAGAGGACTGAAGGAGAAATAACATGGTTTGAACTTTGAAGAGGGTAAAATAGAAATCAAAGACTTATCAAATGTGAGGTAACTAAGTTGTAGTGAGAGAGACGCACTAGGCAAAGTACTGCAAAAAACAAACAAATAAACAAACAACAATCGAGAGTGAACTAAGTTTTAAAAATGGAAATTAAGAGAAGGGGAGACCTAAAGAAAATCAAAGCAAGATATTGGGACAGGTTATCTTGTGGGCGAGGTGCAGACAAAACGAAGAGAGAACACAAAACAGAATGAAATAGTAGTCTTTTCGAACGAGCAGATAATGTTGACGAGAAAAATGAGAAATCTATGATTTGCAAATATGCCATTTGTAGTGCCTGTGTTGAGGCTAACTTATATTCCACTGTGATAAAAATTGTACTACAATGCCCGACATGTAGATTACATGCATTGGTGTTGCTAGGTCAGATAACCATCGACTAGCTACCAAGACGGCAAGGATACAGTTTGTCTGAAGAGCTTGCATAAAACTGAAAACCACCACCATAAAAACATGAGAAGAATAACAAACAGACGAATGTGAGCGGAGAGAAATAAAATAAAAATGGAACGTCAATCATTTCTTGTTGATTGACACCCTCTCCCAGCAGTATTAAACCGGCCCGGTCACACTCAACCAATAACGAAAACAGAGATCTTATAGGATAATCTATTAAAGGTATTGTTTAACAATGTTTCCAGTTTTACAAATCTGACATGCATGGCTCTACATCTTATCAGTGTCTGTGATATGGTGTAATATTGAAGACCTAAACAAATTGCGTTTCTAAATTATCATGAAGTGCTTCAAAAAAGTAAACAAAATTGAGTGACCGGTTTTACCGTACTCATTTTTCCCAATAAAATGTAGTGTTAAAAAAAAAAGGGTAGGAAAACGAATTGTGAAATTTCGATTTCCATTCATAAATAACTCGATAATCAGGCAGGTGATCGGCTTGTAAAAGTCATGGGATTCCTGTCTGACCTAAAGATTTATAACTATGATTGCAGCATGAGCTAAATTCAGCTAACTTAAACTTAAACAAGAAACAGGAGAAAAAATGAAATTGCAGCCATAACCCTTGACTACAAGCCCGGGGCAATTGTCGCAGTAGCAAATGTTGAAACACCGGTTTCGTACTTAGGTAAGGTGTGACCGCGGCCTTATCCGAACGTCATCATGACTTGACTCGGCGAACCTTGTCCACACGTAGAGTATTGTCTTACGGTTCGAGGATCATGACTTCTGCTATTCAAAACCTATACAAAATTGAATCAGAATGTTTGAATTGTCAACAAATTTCTACAATTACAAGTCGGTTACAGTTACCGTCGGGTTGCAGGGGTATAGGATGTGTCATAAAAATAGCGATGAGCGTGTGGTCTTATGTGGAAGAGGAGATGAATGTAAAGCGTTATGCAACATTGCAAGCAAATTGCAGGATGAAAAACCGAACGATTGGAGCCTGATAAAAATGGGAGAAAGAAAAGTAATGCACGAAAATGAGGAAAATGAACACATGACTCGTTGGCGGTTGACAGACAGAGCAATTTGATAAAGAAAATGTAACTTGTAAGAGGAAACCTTGATAATCGTGATAATACTATGTACCGAACTCAATAAATTATCATTAGGAGGATGGTGTTGAGATAAACAACGTAAAAAATACGAGCCAATATCCAAATTGGCTAAATTACATGAGAATTATCAGTTTTATATCGGTAATTTATTATGGAACGCAAAATGACACTCGAAATGTGAATGTAAATACAGCAGATTTGTTTATTGAGAAAACTGCAAAATCGATGAGATAACCGAGCAGAGAGAGAGAGAGAGAAGGAGAGAGGGAGATGTGGATTGAAAGTGGGAGATAATTGCATACAAAATTAAAACCGTGGTTATGTTTACTAAGTGGCCACAGGTGGCGCTGTCCATCACCAGACATAACTGTGTATGTTTAAACTTCCACTGAATTTCTTTATGGTCACTGTGTACAGATCAGCCTATGGATACAACACAAGGACAAATGACCACGACGGACTGTGATCATGAACTACTGAGTACCATATATTATGTCTATTTTCTTGTCAAAAAGTTGCAACAGCGTTCAGACGTAATCTCATTTTTATGACGCACCCTATATACTGACTACCCATCCATCCTCAGTCCATGATCTGATAAACAATTGGAGTGATAATACATGATTTATGCTCCTCAAATCCTCTCCTTCCAACCTCTCCCAGAACATTCTTCATGTTCTAATCTTTCCTTTATCGCATACGTGATGTTATGTTCCATTTTGGCTAATATTTGCTTTGCCAATTGTTATATTTGAAGAGGTCTACATTATAGCATGTCTGTCAGTTGGGGCGTGTTCATGCTTGATTTTGACGGCCAGAATCAGGCATCTGTTACGCGTTTAGTTTAAAACACGATTGCGTTCATGCTCACTTTTGTAGAATCACCGAAAAACGGCGATCACGATCGCCGATCGTAAACTCACAAAAAGATGCGTTTACAATTTGTAAACGCGTTTAAATGGGGTCAACGCACTGACCTATAGTGGGTCTACGTAGCATGCGCACACAGGTTTGCGAATCCAGCTGAAGGCCACCCAAGGAGAATTGCCTGGAGAAGTGAGCATGAACAGTGCACCGTGGAACTGCGATTACGATGAGCGTTTACGATGAGCGTTACAAATCGCTCATTCTGCCTTCAAAATCAAGCATGAACGCGCCCTAAGAGAGATCTACGTTCCTTTTATTTCTTGTCTTTGGAGGGGTTATTCGCCGTAAGCGGATCAGATTAGGGAGGGGACAGAACTGAAGCGATAAATCAAATGATCTTTTAAAAGTTTTCATTATGATACTGATCCATGATTCTATGAGGGACCGTTTCAGACGAATAGTCATTTTTTTTTTAAGTCTCCTACATTTTGTTATTCTTATTTCATTCTTGCCTTTCTTCTGCCTTTCGTTCTTTTCGGAAGTCCGAACATTTGGATTAGGCAGCCCTATTTCATTTACGGAATCATGAAAATATCATTTTTGGAATAACGAACCTTCCGATTAACGAACCTTCTGAATATCAAAGTAAAAAATATTCAGGATTAGATAAGGCAACCCTATTTCATTTAAAGAATTATGAAAATATCATTTTCGGAAGAACGAACCACCGATAAACGAACCTTCTGAATTTCACCGGAATTATGAATCCCCATGTATAGGAAATTTGTGTTTCGGAATTGGGAACAATTTGAGTTATGAACCTTCACAAAAATGGATTCCTCTCGAGATAATTCGGTCGCTTTTTCAATGCAGGTGTGCATTTGAAACTGGGTGATAAAAATCATAGCACCGCGCATGCCCTGAAAATTAACCCTAATTTGCCTAGATGAAGCACGTGTGATCGACTGATTGTTTCTCTAATGAAAACTAATTGCCCACTATAATTAGGAATGATTATCATAATTATTATGTTAAATATATGCTGGAACTCCGACTTACATACATACATCGTTATCGCTAGTGATCTCCAATGAAACGTGTTTGAATTTTGATGTATGCGTATGATTATAAAAACAAGATCTGGAATAACATGCTATTCGATTATACCTTTGCGTGTATTTTTCCCGTCCTTTCTTCTTTCTTCGACGGTATACATTTACGGCTATGAAATTATCTCTTGATCTCATGTGCCGCCAGACTTGTGCATGGAACCCCCCCCCCCCACACTCACTCACACACACACACACACACACACGCACATACGCGGCCCCATTTTATTTTATTTTATTTATTTATTTACTGTTTCGTTGGGGGGGCATCCCAAATAGTATTTAAATTTGTATAATTTTGTCTCTCCCTTTTTTCCTATTCCCATCATAGGTACAAACATATTTCTAACGGTGTTATTTCCTATTCTGTTTAAAAAAAAGAAACATTCTATTTCAGTTGCATTTTATAATTCACACACTTTTGTTTCCGCAAAATTACACACCCGATTACCACATTGTTTAATGACTGAGGTAATTGTAAAACACAAGATCGTCAAAGAAATTGTTATGAAAATCTCTGTGCTTTTTTATTTCATAACTTTCGACCTGAATTATTTCATGAACGTGATTTATCATTGATTCTTCATTTTCACAAATAATTAACTTCTATTTCTATATTTCTCTTTGTTCGTCCCCATGTATAGCTTTTACCGTCCGATTTGTTACAAGACGTTTCATCTGGGAATATGACCCAACATTAGGTAAGTCATACTATAATATGTATTCATCTATCTTTATCTATTTCAATGGTATATTCATTCATTTACGAACTGTTCGAAGTGTTATCATCGTTATACTTATTATTATCATTATCATTTATTATTATGTTATTATTATTAATATTGTCATCATTTTTATCATTGTTATTATTATTATTACTGTTTTCATCACTATTTATTATTTTTTATTATTGTTATTATCATCATCATTATTATTATTACCATAAGAAGTAGTAGTAGAAGTACACTGTAGTTATAGTAGTAGTAGTAGTAGTAGTAGTAGTAGTAGTAGTAGTAGTAGTAGTAAAAGTAGTAGCAGCAGTAGTAGTAGTAATAGTAGTAGTAGTAGTAGCAGCAGTAGTATTAGCAGTAGTAGTATTTTGTCTTCGTCCATTTTCTATACGTAATATGTATAAATGCTTGAAAATGATCGTTCCCTTTTTTTGAGCGTACTACTTATTTTCTACTCCCTTATACTCAGACGATAAAATGTCGCGATCGACAGTATGTTATGTTTGTGGATCTGATTTAGTAAGCGCCTGATTTCCGCATGCCTCATTAAATCATATGACGAAGCCCTTGGATTATTATAATCTTATAAGTTGTTCGCTCTGTCACAAACCACATGATGTACATGTATGTATCTCTCTCTCTCTGTCTCTCTCTCTCTCTCTCTCTCTCTCTCTGTCCCTCCCCTTCCCCGTCTCTATCTCTCTCTCTCTCTCTCTCTCTCTCTCTCTCTCTCTCTCTCTCTCTCTCTTTGTTTCCCTCTGTCTAACGCTCTCTTCGTGTGCACCTTTTTCTGTTTGCCTGTATGTCTGTCTCTTTTTCTCCCCCTCCCTTTCTCTCCCTCTCTCTCCTTCTCTCTCTCTTACCACCTATCTTTTCTTACCTGTCTCTGTATCGGATTTTATGTAGGCCTAACTTTATCTAGTATCTATCTATATGTCTATATTTCCATCCATCCATCGATCTTCCTATCTGTCTATCTATCTATCTACCACATCCATCTGTATATTCATCTCTATCTAGAGCTCATCCTTGTACTTCTATAATATCTGTATATTTTGCCTCTTTCTTTCTCTCCCGTATTGAGAGTTACAGATTTGTCAGCATCCCCCCCCCCTCTCTCTCTCTCTCTCTCTCTCTATCTCTCTTTCTCTATTGTGATCGTTATCTGTTGTGCACGCCCTTTTTTCCTGTTGAATGTTCCATCATCAAAGAAGATTAATTCAAAAGAATTCATAAAATCTTAAGATGCGAACGGAACAAATGCCATGGCATGAATTATTTACGTTATCCAATTCATTCCACCAATATTGAGGACAGGGGCCCCCCAAAAAGAAGAAGCATCAATAATCGACATCGTGCTACCCCCTACCCACTGCACACCACTGCAATTGTAAAATCCCGTGGTGGTCGTACATCACGTATTCAACGCATATAACAACAAAGCTTGCAGTTACGGAGTGCGTGAAAAACAATGTATAGCGTGTAGTGTGCAAATTGATGGGGCCTCTCGTATTAAGATTGAACCATTGCATCGGGAAGAAGAAATTTTCTTGAATGAAAACCAGATTTCATGAGAGTATCAGCTCTCAATTGATTGGCTATAAATTGAATATTATTGATACGTGAGGCTTCCGTCCGGGGCCCTAAGGTTTTTCTAAGCAAAGCCAGTCTTTAATCGTTTATCTTTTGAATATTCCCCGACAACCGGTAATTTCAGAGGTTACGTTTTGACGTATTTTCGTAGGAAAAGCACCTGGTGGGATAAGTATTTTGATTCTTTCCCAAGTCTCATCTGACCAAGCTTCTAAATCAAGACATTCATGTTTCTTACTTCCTAAGCCCCTTTTCCAGATAGTTGCTTTTTATAGAATCATTAGGGAGAAACAGGGCTGGTTTTAGTTCTGATTTGACGTCTGCCTGAAAAAAGAGTAATCTTGACTCGGAAGAATAATTATTATACTAAGCCATAAAAGCAAACAGCAGGTGCAGAGGTATTTCTTAGAATCGGACATTTATATCTGATTTAATCCCCCTCCCCCTCAAAAATGAAAATCAATCAATCAATCCAAACGTATATAGGCCCACATGCATAAATAATATTGTATTCGAACTTTTCTCATAAAATCACTGATCAATCACAAATCTTGTTGCCCTTTCTGCTATGTCTCTTAATTTTGAAATCCTTTTATTAAATGTTGTAGAGGGTGCAGGGCTGCAGGCTCAACTAGGGCATGTGTCATTAGTTGGTCCTGTTCTTTAGGTATTATCGTGTTACCATTTTGTAACATTTCTTTACATGATAGAAACACATATTTTCGTCTGTTGATAACTAAAAGGACATTATCTAATAAACTTTATATCAGAGTTAACACCATTCTGGCTCTTAACAGACATGGTATACATTTCGTACCCAAGCGGTAATCTGCTGTCCGATCAGATATAATTATGTAAGCACAATTATTTTTCTTCAACAATTACCTTTTTGAATTAAGAGGTGAAAAAATGCCGATCCCCTCCTTCCCCTTCCCCGAACATAGTGTTGGGAATCTCATCGACCCCCTCAAATTCAACGCGCCAGGCAAAGAGAGGGTTGAGGGAGAAGGAAAGCTCTGACACGAATTACCGCCCCCCCTCCCCCCCCCCCCCCCACACACACACGCACACACACACACACCACCACACACACACACACACCTTTTTTCCTTTTCTACTTCTCTCCCTCCTTCCACAACGTTTATAGGACTTAACCTTGCTACTATTTATGTCAAACTGACATGAGTCTTTTCCATTTTTTCATCATTTCAGAAATGATCTACAGACATCGAGGTTTCTTCCCAGAGGAGTTAGCGCCAGTCGATTTTGAAATTCTAGACACTGCAGGACAGGTAATTAATAACAACAAATTTATTTATTTAAGAGAGAAGTGACTAACAGAATAGAAATAAACGAACATTTGAAAGTACAAAATATGAAATTTCCTGCGAATTTGCTTAGTTATATTTGAATAAATAATTTGTGTATTATTGATGTTCCATTGATTTGCTAAATTGTAAGCAAAATTATGTTATTGTTTGAATATTGAATAAACACCTCTAAGAGGCAAAGACAAAGAAAAAAAAATAACAACAATAACAACAACTACTTGATAATGATACCTTGTTATACAGTCAAACCTGTCTATAGCGACCGCCAAAGGGAAACACAAAAAGTGGTCTTTGTCGACAGGTGGTCTTTGGAGACAGGTTCGTTTAGTACATGTTTCAATGAGAAACCATTTTCAAGGGAAACAAAAAAATGAGTTCTTTGTAGACAGTTGGTCTCTTTAGACAGGTTCCTTTAGTACATGTTTCAATGATAAACCATTTTCAAGGGAAACAACAAATGTGGCCTTTTAGACAGGTGGTCACTGAAGCAGGTTTGACTGTATATCACCTCACGTGCAGATTTGATAATATTTGGTATATATAATTATGGTTACAATTTACAAATACTTCTTCAGCTCAAGCATTGACGTAAGCCTCTTTCTGCTGTACTGTACGATGCCATTATGGCGATTTTTCTTTTAATGCGAGGTTGCAAAAAGATACAACACTTTAAATTGTTCTGATTTCAAATATATTTTCATCACAACAAACTTCATGATTATGCATGACTGATGAAACTAATGATTATGGACTGTCGAGAGTTCACGAGCACTGCACGATCTAGTGAATTCATGTAGTATTGCATGTGGAGCAGTTACCCTGACTCCAAGTTCGGTCGTACATCCCAACCCTGGTCCCATTCCATCCCTGTGTTGTTTAGGTGTCACTTAGACTTAACATTCCAATCTCTCTCTTCTTCTTCTTCTTCCTCTTCTTCTTCCTCTTCTTCTTCTTTTTCTTCTTCTCCTCCTTCTTCTTCGTCTTCTTCTTCTTCTCCTTCTTCTTCTTTTTCTTCTTTTTCTTCTACTCCTTCACCCTCACAGGAAGACAAAACGGAAGAGAAGATGCGATGGGCCGATGCCTTCATCATCATGTACTCCATCGCTGACCGATGTAGCTTCGACGAGGTCATGCGTCTCAAGTTCCTCTGCTCGAGAGCGACGTCGAAACGATCACACGAGCCCGCCATCCTCATCGTCGGCAACAAGCGCGATCTCGAATACGACCGCATCGTCGAATACGACGAGGGCGAGGAGCTCGCCCGGAGTCTCGGCTGCGCCTTCCTAGAAGTCTCCGTTCGCGAGTCCTACGACGAGGTCTACGGTGCCTTCGAAAAGCTCATGAGCGAGTACCGGGTTCGGAAGCGGACGGGCTCCTCGACGATGACGCAGAAGTTTTCGCTGCGGAAAAAGAACAGTGTTTCCAAGATGGACTTGGACAACTGTCCGCCGCGGCCGAGGGAACGGTCGACGAGCTTCGTGACGCCCATGGGACTGCTGAATCGAAAATTTGAACATTCGCTAATGGATAATCTTTCAGATCACGAAGGGGGAGAATGAGCGTGAAACGCGGTTATGAACGATCAAATTCGCTGCGGTTAACAGGTCAGGTGCGGTATGAGAAGTGACGTACACATGTAGAGTGTATGATATGAACCGGTTGTAACCGCGTATCATGGCGTTGAACGCTAACACCAATGGTGTAAAACAAAACAGAATAGCTTATTCACTTGATCACCAACGTCGGATCACATACTGCGGTTGGGAACGGCGTAAACGCGGTTGAGAATCGTGTGACCGCGCATTTTGCAATATGGTTTTCAATGCCTTCGGCGTTTTCTGTTTATATATATAAGTGACCTTCGTATTGAACTGCAATCACGTGATACGAGTAAAAGGGACCAATATGCTGTTGATTTTTATCTGCTTTGTATTATCCAAGACGAATATCATGAATGAGGTTTCATTTTTATTGCAGTGTACGGGAAAAGAAAAGTTCAATGAGCACCCAAGTAATGGTAGATGATACAGAATCCAGATTCAACGATTCAAAACTGAGACAAAAAGATTGAGTAATCGGTTTCCTGGACATTCTTCTCACTTTTTTCAGCACGGTCGGAAAGACTTTCGAAAATATTAATTCAAGGGCAGTTTGAATACCCCATTCAACATCCCATATATATCCTGTTTGGTTATGTATTAATAGGCATTACGTCATTGTGATGTTCGCACATTCCAATGGTGATGATAATGGATATTTAAATGTCTTTGTAATCATTTTTTTTCTTTCTAATTTTTCACGACTGTTGGGCATCTTGTCAGCATTTTTCTTGTGTCCACAACCCCCTCCCCCATCCAATATTCAACATACGATATCACCGCCCACTGTTGCTAATCATCATTATCATCTCTGGTTCGCCAGCTGTGACATTATAGCCTCTCTTTCTGTCATCTTCATATTTCACTATATCGCGACAAAAACACGATATTTATTTCTCTCCCCTAATTGAAAATCAAAGAACATTCGCCGAGTATTTACGTGGCATTTTTTTCTTACGTTACAGGAATTTCAAACATGGGAAAACCCCTGTTGAATCAGGGGCAATATTTTGAGGGGGCGATTTCACACAGTAACAGGGTTTTATTGTGCTCATTCTGGGAGCCATCTGTTTATTTCGTTTACGACTCCCATGATTGTCTTTAATCTGTTATGGTTCCGAAACGTCATAATTCAAAATTACTCTTATTACCCACACAATCAATCTTTCAAAAATAAAGATTAAAAAAAAAAAATCCAAAACACATTCCATTTTAACATGCAAAGGGAATCAGTAGACACCAGTATAGGCCTATTCCTTGAAAGGAGCGCCCCCCTCCCAATGCCCACCGTTTCATCAGTAACGTTCATTACAATTACAATTGCAATTGAAATATTTGTTTGTTATATATTTGTAAAAATGCAAAAGAAAAAGATAATCAAACAGAAAGAAAGAAATCAAATCAAATCAATCAATCAAATCAATGACGTCACAATGATGTTCTCATTGTTCTGTCATCACCCTAAGAGCAGATGGAGCCAATGAGTAAGTCAGGCGTTAATTTTTAAGAAACTCGTCACAAAATATATTGCAATACCGCGAAACGAAAGGATAAAATGAGTATAGGGTGATTGTTCGATCATTAGTTATATACACTGTAGCATGACTGTAGCGTTAGGTAGAAATGTTATAGAGTGAGAAATAACGTTGTTTGACAGAAATTTGCAGAGTGAGACATAACATTTTTATAATTACAACCCTTTTTTCCATATCTTTGCAACAATGTAGGACTATTGTTCAAGGCGTATCTAACGTAGCATCAATTAGGGTAGACCCATTCTTGACGAATATGATGATGGCAGTACACAATTTTCTTGAAAGCATTGCCTTTTTTCTCCCTGAGCGGTAAAGAATAAAGAGCTGGGTACGATTATGATATTTTAGTTAGTTCATATTCCATGACGACCATATCTTTTAAACTGGAAAGGATATAAGTGTGGGATGAAAAGTGAAATCGTTCATTTCTACCTCTAAAAAACGGGCATGGCAGGTTTTTCAGATTTTTAAAAATATTTGTGATTATTAAATTTGAAACTTTTGTTAACGGATGTGACGTAATGCTCTACCAAATTATTGTGACAGCCTAATCTCCAGTGATGCTGTCGTCACACGCTTTGCAAATTTACCGAAGATTTCATTATTGTATTATTGTTTTCAATCAAATTTTGCATTTTTGTTTTAAATTGAAATCGTGGATAATCGTTGCTTTAATTTTTGGAATTGTATTCAAATCTAATTAAGATAATTCCTCTAAATTTAAGGGGGATTATATTCATAATGAGGCTTTAACCCGGCTGCCATAATCATTATCCACGAGTGAAATGCATTTACAATTTTTCAACAAATGCGTAGAGGCCTCCGACAATTCCATCCCGTGGTACCAATTATGCAAAATCAATGTTTTTAACATTGCAATGAGTTTCCTGCTGTTCCAAACAATGCTATTTTTGGAATTTCAGTTGTCAGGTATAGATGAGTAATTCGTCGGATTCTGAGCAGCAGCAACAGCTACCTTAATCCCCTTAATCCTTCGTTGAGCAATTAAAATCCGCAAATTTGAGGCTTTAGGGGATCACAGTTTTCCTATGTCTGTCTATATGTATTGTGTTTGTACAATTGGAGCCGTGTCAACATTACAATTTATAGCATTACACAATTTAATGTAATTTTCATTTCCATTTGGCATTTCGACATGTTTAGTCCTATTCAATTAATTTGCCTTGTGCATGGATGAAATAATTGCACTAATGAGGACTAATTAGAGGATAGGATTTTACGTTTTGAAGTACTATAATGATGTCATCATTGGCAGTGCCCCTGTGGTCGAGAGCTACCGCACTGAACCATTAGATCACCGATTCGAATCCTACACCATTTAGTAGTTGATGAGTTGTCTCAATGGACGATATTCTTGTACGCTATATGGATGCATTAAATTCGATGTTAGTTCTATATGGAATTTCATTTGACAAAAAGGTATCCTGAATTGTTATCATACATTTTATTAGATGGTTGTGCCTGTTTAAATGTCAAAAAACTGGTGAGAACTTGTAGAATTTCACTTTAAATGAACGAAACAACGCACTTACAAAATCATGAATGCACATATAATCATGATAAGTGGTCTGTGTATGTTCTATGAGCTTGATATTCCCATTTTTCTTGCTCATTACTCATAATATATATTTTTCGCCAGTTATGGTTTGTATTCTCCAATATTCAGGGCAGGTTATTTCTGTTATGCCAGGATACAGTTGACATAAATTGAGATTAACTTGAAGAAAAGAAATGCAGAATCAATTAGTTTAATGAATAGACCTGTATACTAATGTGTTTCGATTTATGCATGTACATCTTCTGAACCACCGGGGCCAGTTTCACGAAATTGACATAAGTCTAAGTTCATAGACATCCCATAGATACGCGTGTTAATGCTAAAACACACGTTTCGACGGTTTCAAGGAACGGCCCCCTGGTTAATTACCAACTATCCATTCACCTGCTATATACAAAACATCATGTCTATGAAGGGAATTCACTTTGTAGACATTAGTTGTTGCTATGTTCGGGAAGCCTCTGGCAATCTGTTCAACCTTTGTCCAATAGTATGCATGATATTGGTAATTATTTATATTGTAAAAACATCTCAACGCGGTTACTTCATGAATATGCCTAAAGATAATTTATTTCACCGTGTGTCTGTTTTGAAATGTTATGTATGAGGTAGATAGTTATAATATTGATATTGAACCGGAAGTGTGTGTTGTTCACAGTGCGCTGCATACGAGTTCACACTTGACACATTCCATTCTAAAGCCTATGACTTTACGCAGTGCCTTTTATCGATTTGGTGCGCAGTTGTGAACACGCCCGTCTCTTGCACCTGTTCAAAATGGTAGAAACCCTGGTAGGAATGTTCAGAAGAACATGAGCCTACAAAAAACAAATTCTCACTCTCTTGTACAGAGGTACGTGTATAGACGCGTGCCCATCAATGGCTTAATCGTAGGGGGGGGGGGAATTGGCAAAGATCTGATTGATCTTTTGAGGTGTAGAGCAGTTCTGATTTAAAATTAAAAGCACATTAAAATGGCACACGCTAGTTAACGTACGATGCAATATGGATCGCCAATTTGCGAACACTGGAGAATAAGGAGAAATATGGAAATTTTAAGAAGAAACAAATTTCGTTGACGCTTGTGCATATAAAATGTCAAATGATTAATAAAGCACTAAACCTCTTTCCTAATGCACTCAAAATTTATAGCGATGTTAAATGGGTGTAATTATGTATGATAAACGCTCGAAGACTATTCGATCTCCAACGGTCGAATTATTTACTACAAAATTGCATTTACACAAATCTCTCTGTAACATCTACGAATGTATTCTTCAAGGGTTAAAATAAAGGGTAATGATTGCATTGATTTTGCTGTAATAATGGAACATGAATGCTGTGACTCTCCCTATGCCGATATGCTTACAATGGTGCGTGATTTTCTTTTGGAAGTATTTTCGAAGGTATGTCCAGAAAATAAGATATGTAATGAAAGACAATCTGACATGAAATATTTTTCGAGTACGATCGCAAAGGCTTTCAAGAAATCAACTCAAAGCTTAATTAAATCCCAATTGCATTGACTATTAATAATATGTTCAGATTATGTAACGTGGTATTGTATTAAAAGTTCGCACATTTCATGGTACGCACAACGCTACTAAAATTGTCCGTGGTTGTGGTTTGTTTTGAAAGTTTTTTCAGGACTTCTTCACGATTATTTTCATGATAATGATGTAAATTACCAAAGCATGAAGAAACAGACAAGTAAAAAAAACACTGCAAAGCGTTTTGAACAGATAGTTGAAACTTGAAATCGCTGTATGAAAATGGTTGGTTGTCGATTGAAGGGGGCGGTATTACAAACAAAAGTCCGGAGCCCTTTAGGAAAAGAAAACAAAAATGCCATGAGTTACTTTACGTGAAGTCATTCTTTCCACTGAAATTTCGGAAGTCAAATTATTCGCCTTCTCTGTATTTTGTTATTCTATCATGATTGCGAATTGTTATGTATATAATGTTTTGTTTATTTGAGCATTATACACAATGTGCACATGCTGAAAGGAAATAAATGAAATTATTGTATTTTCTACGCAGATACAAACTTTACTCGCTGTGTTTGATTTGACTTTATTCATTTGTCCTGGTTTGCGTTGAATGCTACTTACAATACTCGTCAGAGGCGACGCTTTACTTAATTTTTTGACGAATAGAAACATTGTACGAAACTAATAGTAAATTTGCAATTCTACTTATGTACATAGGGTATTTTTTTATTTTATTTAATTCATTTTGTTTGCCCTTTAATCGGGGGGGGGGGGTCATTTGTTTATTTGTCTAAATATGTATATATATATAAATAGTGAGAGAGAGAGGGGGAGGGAGGGAGAGAGAGAGAGAGAGAGAGGGGGGGGGGGGGGTAGTGTGCTATACAAATCATATGTAAGGGCAAGATAGAAATGACTTAAAACTGCAATCCCTCTCATGTTTAGTTTGCTTACTCTATAAAAACCAGTCTATCTTTATAAGAAAAAAGATCACATTTCATTCGTGGTAGGGGGGGGGGGGGGAATAATGTATTCAGAAACATGGCAGCTAATGAAAATGGGAATGGACTATAATGGACTTAAAGAAATAAAATAACAGAGATATTACAAACATATGGGTAGCGTCATACCTCACGTTTTCATTGTCCCTTTCCTTTCTAATGGTTACTGCACTTTGCAAAGCATTTTGTTCAGGATGATAAACCAGCTTGCTTTCACTCCTTTTCCAGTTTTTGTTTAATATTCAGATAGATTGAGGAAAAAGGAAAAACTAACGGGGGTGTATAGGCATAATGGGTAATCGACACTGTATGATTAAATATTCAGAGACATTGCGTATACACATGGGAAATACACGTTTTTTTCTTTCATTTTTGTAATGGTCACTACACTTTTAAAAAGCATTCTGTTCAGGATGGTGTTATAAAAACAGCTTGTCTTCAGCCCTTTTTCCACACCCTCCTTCTTCCTTTACTTGAATGCCTTTTAAAATTTAGGATGTGGGGAACACGTTTCTTTTTCTTATCGTTCTGTCTACTGGCCTGGGTACTACACTTTGCCAAGCATCTTTGCTTTTGTGGGTGTGTTATAAAACCTCTTGTCGCGGCGGATCAACTCCGAACGAGTGGAATGCGCAGACAAGCTCACATCGAGGCATCAATCTATCTTGTTAGCAGTGCCTCATCTCACGAACAGGCGTGACCGAGTGCGTCTACACGGCATGTTCGGAGTTCCTCGTATTTCCGAAGGTTCATCATTCCGAACGACTAAATCCCCATGGGTGGGGACGGGGGGGGGGGGGGGGTATTCCAAAATTGGAATATGGCTCATGATTCTGTAAATGAAATAGGGTTCATAATCCTAAAGGTTCGCAATTCCGAACACTATATATGGTTCTATTTCATTCTCGGAATAACGAGCCGTCTGCTGTATGGTCCCTCGGAGAAGACCTAAATCCGTCGGTCCTCTGATAGCTTATTAACAAGCATTTATGCTTTCTTAGCAGTTAGGTAAAATTATCACCACCACTAATGTTTCATTTTCGGAATTACGAACCTTCGGAAAACAAAAGTTCCGAATGACGAACCCTCGGAAAACAAAAGTTCGGAATGACGAACCCTCGGAAAAATGAACCTTCGGAAACGCGACATGTAATCATCTATACGAGAGTGATCCGTCATTTGCTCCTGTAACAAATGCTCCGGGCTTTACGTTCACAAAGATGTAAGGTAAGGATTAGGGTTATGACTATGTTTAGAGTTCGGGTTAAGGTTAAGGGTTTAATGAGACCATCCCTAATTACTCACACTGCTCCAAACCGACAACACACCGACTCTAAACCGATTAGAGGCCATTCGGTTTTGTTTCGGTCTGTTTTCGGCCTGACGTCGGTAAGGGGTTGGTCTCATCGATATGAAATCAGATAAAGCACCGGCAAACCGACTACACATCGACTCTAAACCGATTCGTGGCCATTCGGGTTCGGTTCGGTCTGACGACGGTCTTCCGTTGGCCTCATCGTTATGAGTCCGAGGCCCCATCTTATAAAAAGATGCGATTAATCGCAACTTATTTGCGATTGATATCAATCTCAGATAAGTACATAAGAGATAGGAGACTGCAAACCTGCGATTGATTAGAGCACTTGCGATTGATTCGGGTAAATCGAAACTCTTGAGGCCCATCTGTACTAGTTTACAGGAAGGATTAGACCACCCTGCAAGGTCACTGACAAGTTGTTATCTCATCAAATCAGCTCTCAATTAACATTAAAAAAACGAGGATCATGGGGGACCAATGGTCACCGATTAGGCATTGTTTGCTATATTATAGAGGGCGCAAGTAGTGTAGTTGGTCTTTTACGATGGTACCCCGATAAAAACATCGCATGGACGCACTCTTAGGGAAACATCGGATCGTGAAGGCGGAAAGCAGGATTACATCAGACCCATTTTTACTCCCAGATTCCTCAGAACGCGACATTAAAGGTAATACAAAGTTTTGGGAAATTTTGAAAATTGGGTGGATAATGATTCTTTACAATGTTGATACATTTGGATGCCCCTGTGGATGTATTACATGCACTAGAAAATTTAGCCCCTAAAACACTTCTGCTTTCGAGAAAAATTAAATATAAAAATTTACCGGTGCTCCCGGTAAATGTTAATAAATTTCAAATAGCGCCTACGGCAATACAATGGTAGCTGCGACTATGAAAATCTCAGAAGATGTAGTTGTGATATATAATTTCCAAACGGGAGTAGCTAATCGGTCGATTTTAGTCAAGAAACATTGTTTTATATCTTAAGTAATATCTTGACCTTGAGAGGGAGCTATACAACATAAAGAGTTTATTATTTACAATTTCATAACTTTAGACTCGATTTCAACCGCGACAACGATCACTGAATATTGTAGGATCGCATATGCTTTCAATATGTTCATTTGAACCAAATTCATGACCCCAAACCAAAACTTTGTATTACCTTTAATACCACAGAAATCTTAGGACGAGGGATATACTCTACCCCAGCCAGCTGCGTCTCTTCTTCTCAGCTAAAAAGTACATCGTGGAATGTTCCTCCTCTTGCACTTTTGCTGTTCAAGTAAACACTACTCTTCGGCTGAGGCGTACCAGGTCGAATTGGGGGGGGGGGGCTGCAACACTGGGAATTTGATAATTATTTCCAATACTCAGGCAGCCGCCATCTTGATCATAAAGGAGCTGGGTGGTGGTCTCTATTTTGAAAGTTATCTTGGGACGAGCATTGTAAGAATAATGAAGCGTCAACATTTTGGCTCGCCCGATTTGCACGTTTGTTTTACTTGGTTTTAAATGATAGCTTGTTTGTTCCACTTGTCACAAAATACCTTAATCCTCTACATCCAGGTATTGTGGTATAAGGATAATGTATACCCTTGCAGCAAACTCTATTCCAATTTGTTTGGCAATTTTCGTGTGACAAATAGTCAACAAAATTGACCCTCCACACGCCGCGCCGCCCCCTCGTTTCAAAATGTTCTCGGCACCGCCCCTATCGAGTCTCGACACAGCGTTCTGTTATGATGGATGCAAATGGATGCGTGCTTGATCAGCAAACCCTAATATAACTTTATACATGTATTAACAAATAAAATAGTTTCTTGAGGTTGTAATGGACATGAATTTGAAAAGAAAATGTTGACCAAAACTCATCAGAACTTGTGGCAGATCCAGACAAAATGACAAAGCCGGGGGGGGGGGGGGGGGTGGGGTGGAAATCTCGAGGGTTGGTCGATATTTGCATTGGACTTTTGAGTATATATTTTATTTAGGTTTCACCAATGCAGGACACGCTCCTGTGAATCTTTCAAAACTAAAACAACAACAAAAACAAAAAAACGAGAGGAAAAAAACTGTTACTAGTAAGTTGACAGAGGGTTTCCATATTTGTTAGTTCATTATTTGCTGGAGATGTCGTGGTATAGTCGTCCATTCAGTTGACTCTCAATCCAAGGGTTGATGGTTCGAATCAAAGCCCGGCACCAGCATCCTTTGGGAAGACATTAATCAGCATTTGCCACTGTTCACCCAGGTGTAAATGGGTAACCGATAATAATAAAAATAATATCTAAGATTTATATAGCGCTGGTATACAGATACAGTTTCTTAGCGCTTTACAAAACAAATGAAATGAAAACTACCCGGTTAAACTAAAAATGTAAAAAGGATCAACGAGAAACGTGAAATGAACATTGCGCTTAATTTGGACGAATTACTTAACTAAAAATGTATAACAATAACATGATAATGAAAAATGAAAATGAAAATACAATAATTAAGTAACATTAATGAAACTGCAATAAGTATGGCCTCCAGCTGCAATGAGAGGCGCAATAATGTTGGAGCGCCAAGAGAGTCACGACATAACGGGCATGTGCGCTATAATTATAGGAAGTTACCATTATTATTGGGATTCTTTCTCGCTGAAACGCGATATGAAACTTCCACTTAAATCTGGAACACCCAAAAAAGAAGATGGTAGATGAAGAAATAAAGAAGGCATACAAATGCGTAAAATAGTTCATGAAAATGGAAATGTGATCGTGATTGACGATAGGTACAAGAAAAAAGAACGCGACAAAAGAGGGGGAGAAGCAAAATTTGAATATACATGTAAAGAGAAAGGTATGCAGAAGTTAGAGGTGAAGAGACAGAAGAAGAAGAAGAAGAAGAAGAAGAAAATAGGGAAAGAGAAAGATAAAGGGTGAGATGGAACTGATCTACATGATTAAGACTGAAAATTTGACGAGTAGGTTCACCTTCTTGCACTTTTTGTCTTCAAAGCATGGGTAAAAAATATGTGTTGAAACCATTACGTTGAGCCATTCAGAGCAAAATAAACAGAGTGACATGAACTACCGGCATGGCGAAAAGCTGTGCACAAACTTTTAAAATACTTGAGTATGCGACCCAGTCAATGCATCCGTACCGCCAACATCTCTGCCTAGCTTCGATTCTTTGTTTAGAACGAGATCAAGTGATTAATTTGTTATTCTAAATGTGACTTGAATATCCGTTGAAAACATGCAGCAGATCGAAATGAATGTTCACATGCCTTCACTCAATGTCCATGCATGGATAGATGCCCTCAATGTCTGTTGCATAGCCGGTGAAGAGGTAGCAAGGGACCTACTACCCCTTCCCTACATACAAATTTATTTTTGTAATAATACTTTAAATACAGTTTTTGTCTCGGCAGGCCATACTTTATGCATGCATTTTGTTTTTCTCTCGACACAATGAAGCGCTTCACGTAGGGGGGTGGGGGGGGGGGGGGTAGGAATTACCCCGATCGATAATGATTGACGGTAGGTTTTTCTCAGCACATTGAAAAAGGGGCTTTCTGTCTTTATTTATTTCATCTATAAGGTTCGTTTGTTTGCCGTTTTTGTTGCAAATTGTCTGTTTGCACATTTGGAAATCGGAAAACTAGTTATCTTTGAAAATCCACGAACTCGCCATTCTAATTAAACAATAGCGAGATCGACTAAGTACTACTAAGAACATTCGCTTCTATCCACTGCTCACACAAGCCCCCTCCCTCCTTCCCCGATGGAAATGCTGGCTACGCCGGTGTTCCATATCAACAAATAACATTCATGTCATTTTTCTCAAAGATGTGTATTTGTGTATTCAGTACATCGCTTTCCAAATGGTTTTGACAATGAGATGGCCATGTCAGGCGCACAATCATGTGAGGCTCACAATGCAATTCGAGTGCTCAGATCAACGATGCTGTATTTGGAAATGGATGCTACTCAAGAGAAATCAGCATATATATATATATATATATATATTTGGTTAACTTATTTTTAGATTCATTGAGCCATTTTGTGCGACTTGTTTCGGCAATCAGCTGATGTATTAAATAAACAAAATATTTTGTTCACAAAGCTTGTAATGATTGGAGAAACATGAATTGAATTGAAAGAAGGCGGAACTAATGGATAGAAGGAAAACTTATCTCGAAGTATAGTTTCACACATCCTCTCTCTCTCTATCTCTCTCTTCCTCCCTTCTTCCCCCTCTCTGTCTCTCCCTCCCTCCCTCTATTCACCTCTCTCTCCATTCCTATATCTCTCTCTCTTCACCTCCCTCCATTCCTCTCTTCACCCTCCCCCCCCCCCCCCCTCTCTCTCTCTCTCTCTCTCTCCCTCACTTCACCCATCTCCCCTCTGTTTTGTCTGTATTTCTGTCATTCCATTAAGTGCCCCTGTATACCCATATACACCACTGTATATTTACATATCCTGACAAATCAGTCACAAATTCCCCCAACCCTCCGAAAAAGAAGACTGCAAATACAAACTCACACAAATAAACCATTACACATAGAATCACAAGCAAATAAACATGTTTATTTTTTTATCTCAAATTTTTATTATTACACTCGTTTTATTTTTCATGTTATTCATTGTATACATAAAATAATGCAATAATTGTTTTTCCTACACAAATATATATATACTGTAATTAATGCAAATTCTAGCTAACCCCCAAAAACATACCATCTGAGCTAAAGTGATGGCAAAGATAATTTAGTATGATTATTATTATTCCACTCCTATCGTACTCCAATTAACCACGTTAGGAGACACACGGTTAGCTGAACACACAAAATCAAACTAGTAACTTTTGATTAATATTCTCTTCTTGTTTTAACTTCAATTTTCTCTCAGTACAAAACGTTTTCTTCTCACTGCGCTATCATAAGCATCTACATTTACGATGGCACACAAAGTATTGGACGGAACACGGAGAAGAGAAATCACGATTTTCATTTCGTTAAGGCAATATCACAGCGAAATATAAGCTTAATAGTGAAAGAATCAAGTAAAAAGTCATGAGGAAAAAAAAGAGTTTGGAGTTTGAAGCCAGTACAGTTTCTATACAAGTGGGCAAAAGCTTGCCTCAATTTGACTATTATTTTTTACCTCTAGGCCATCTATAGTAGACTACTGGGGGTGTTTCACAAAGCTCCTAAGTTGAACTTAATATTTATGGAAAGTCGTTAGCATCTATGAAAATATTTTGTAATTTATTTTTTTTAAGTCATAAAATGTTCATTCAAATCTTTCATATTTTCTGTTATCAAGGAGATTTCATGGTTTGGATGTGGAATCTATAAAAAGTCTAAAATACTTATATTTTTGCTTTTTAGTATATTTCATTTGAAGGCTACAAATGGCTCTCCATAATTTTTAAGTCCAACTTAGATTTAAGTTCGACTTAGGATCTTTGTGAAACACCCCCTGGTTTAGACTATGACTTTTAACAAGCCACCTTTGTGGATTTGGTGGGGATAACCCAAATGATTATAATATGATGCTCCCATACAAACTCAGAATCGCAGATAAATATTCACAAACAATCTTGTCTGACTACAATTCATTTACGCACGACAATTAAGCATATTTATAGATCATTGCAATTGCACTCATCCAGTTTCTGGGGGGTGTTTCACAAAGATTCTAAGTCGGACTTAACTCTAGGTTGGACTTAAATATAATGGACAGCCATTTGTAGCCTTATAATAAATATATTCAAAAGCAAAAATTCAAGTATTTTAGACTTTTCATAAATTCCACATCAAGAACAAGAAATCTCCTTGATAATAGAAAATATGAATGATTTGAATCAACATTTTATGCCTTTTAAAATAACTTTTACAAAATATTTTGAAGGATGCTAATGGCTTTCCATAATTGCTAATTCCAACTTAGAGATAAGTTCAACTTAGGATCTTTGTGAAACACCCCCCTGGCTGTATTAACCACCCAGTACATCTCTAAATTGTTCAAGGAATTTAGGAGAGCGAAGCGAAATCTCCCTGTAACAATTATATTTCATCGTCAAACCATGTTTAATTCATCAATTTACAATTAGAGCACTAGCTCCTCCCCTGCCCGAATACCCCCCCCCCCCCCCCCCTACCCCCAAATAAAAATCACAATTTCCTTTGCCAAAACACAGCTCAAAGTTGTATAGTCTTAAAACAACCTTGACTTAGACTTGCACAGAGACTTACACAGGTCCAAATTTAGCATTATACAGTGCATCAAGTTATTAACTCAATACAAATGCCATTAACATACAGGCATACCGAATTGTAAAACATAGAAGTACAGTCGGAATGACAAAAAGATGGACGGCAGAAAGTAGGACGGCTATGAATAAAATAACAATTATAAAGTAATGCCAAGAATATTCATCATCACATATCTGAAATATTGAAAGAAAATATATAGTTAGATTTTCAAGTCAGTCATAATGGAAAAATGAATTGAGTGTAGTTGACACGATGGAATATTTATTATTTCAATAGACCGTATATCGCAACAAAATAGGACGGCTCGAAAAAATAACAAAAAATAGTAAAATAATGCCAAACATTTTAATTATCAAATATTCGAAACAAAAATAGATAAAATAAAGATAGAGTTTCAAGTCGGTTATTATGGAAAAATGAATGGATTGTAGTTGACATTATGGAATGTTTCATTTTTTTGATAGACCATACATCGCCTGTTAAGAAGAAGAAAGGCGTCCACTCAGGTACTAAAAAGTTAATGGCATTCGGGCTCTCAACAGACGATTTTAATGCATTCAACTGAATTAATTATTTTTTCCACTGACAGTGTTAAAGGTACTATGTCCCTTTTGCAGCCAACCTCAAATGCTGTAGAACTTTGCAGGAATTATGAATATGTCATGTATGTCCTATCTGTGAAATTTAAACGTTAGCAGTATCCTCATATTCAAATTATGCAAGGAAATCTGTTTACTTGCTAGACTTCACTGTCAGACACTATTGAGTGACTGACTGGCTTTTTTTCTTCTTTGGTAATAACATACATGGAAAGAGTTGTAAAGGGTACATGAGCATTTGTCTACATCAATAACCCACTTCTTGTGATGGCCAAGATTAAACTGATTGAATCTTTGCGCAGCATAAAACGTATGACCATTCGGTACAAATATGTCTGAAAATCAAGACTATTACTTTTGGGCTCTATAGCCCTAAAGTCGATTTGACAACTAATAGTCGTTATTTTCCCACTTGAAGACATTTTCAAGCCCCACCTTTTTTAGGGAAGTTCTAAATTAGTATTATCTTTCAAATGCAGTTGGAATTTAACTTTTTCATTTTTTTGGCCTGCAAATAGGACATAGTACCTTTAAGACATTTCAAAGGTTATTTTCTTTGTTTGGTCATGTTCATCAACACTTTGGTTGCTGCTAGGTAGGATAAAGCTTGAACAATCTTATGTGGCTGTCAGAAGTAGCTTTATTTAGGAAACCATGCGTGAAATAAAATTGTATTAAAAGTAGGAAGAAACATTTTCTGCAGAGAGACAGAGGATAAAGAAGGCCATTATCTTTGCATACCATTACGTTGATGAAATGAAATACGTTTTCAAGCAATATATAATTTTTCTTTCTGCTTATAAAAATACTTGACTAGCTTAGAGGCACATATTGAATTCTTGTTTTCATTCTGCTGAGAGGCAAAAGAATGTTAACTCCCACAGAACTGTTTATATGTTAACAGCTTTCTGGCTGTAAGCAGATAACTAGTACTATTCGAAAAATATGCCGGAATGGTCTGAAGGCACAAATCTAAGTGTGGAAGGGTTTTGTATTGAAGACTATAATGTGTTTTGATACCCTGTAGTTATTATAGATAAAACCAACTCAACAAAACAGACTTGGCACAAGTACCGCATTAAATCCCAAAAATTATGCGATATTTGAATAATGGCCACTCATATAGCGCTCATATCAGCTCATGACAGTTAGACATTATTACCCCTCGTTATAGAAGAGCCGCCAAAGTAACTAGCGCTCAAGTTAGGTACATGTATATCAGGTACCTATTAACACCTGGGTGGAGAGTGGCAAATTTAGACGTCGTGCTAACGGATGTTAGTACCGGGCTAGGATTTGAACCCGGTACCTTCTGATCTACCGTCCATGGACTAGTCCACTCGACCACAACACCTCTGCAAAAGACATGTCGCAAATTACAACACCTAATTGTTATGTCACTTCTTATAAGTGACATATTTTCGTGAATCTAAATCAAACATGAAATTTGCCAAAGTTTGATACATGCGACAGTCTCTACTTTAAACAGTGAATATCAAATTAGTTTCATCAGTGGCAAATTATAATTCCATACATTCATATTGTCAATATTGATAATTTGATACACCATAGATGTGCATTCAAGGTACAGATTTTGGAAATATAAAAATAAGAACACAGTAACGGAATGCAGGAAAAAGAAGTCACCTTATTAAAATCAATACATATGCTACATTTTATCTCCGCACGACCAGAGAAAACTTTTGCATTTTTCTTTTCATTTTGATATCCCTTTCTTAAATTATTACTACCTTAAATAAAGTACTGTATAAAATTAGACATTTTCTTCATATCATTTTCATATTCTTCACTTCACAATCAATGAAAATAAGCACATATTTCTACACTCTCATCTAAATCAAATAAAAATATTGTTCTTAATCTTTTTCTGAAGCAAATAAATGTTGGTGTAACAAACCAAAAGTATACATTAACAAGAAAAATCTTAACCCAGTTTCAACAATTTTGAAAGATTATCTAGAGAGTTTAAAACAAACAGGGTTCTTACAATCAGATGTAGAAAAGCAAAACCATTTCCAAAGCTAAAGATGATCTTTTAAGAAAATGCGATGTCTACACACGATACTTCATGAACTAATTTATATGGCTTTACATGACAAAAATAATATGTTCAGTTCTTTACAAGAGTTACAATTATTTTGGCAATAGGTTAAGATACTTTGGTAATTACAAATAAAGCCTTTAATTCAATAGAAGACAGTAAAAAGTGGTAATTTCTTGTATTTATTTCAAATAATTTAAATAAATTTACTTGTTAAAATGTATTTATTTGGTTCTTAGCATAAGGATAGTCATAGCTGCCAACAACTCCTATTTTTTAAAGGTGGTTATTTTGGTAGTAAATCTACGCTCTCTCGTTAAATTCATATGATTAACTATATGCTATCCGTGCTTAGTAAATCATGCACTAAACAGTTTTTACTTTACCTTGAACTTTACAATAACCATAGTCTACATAGACTCCGCGTGTAGCAGATATAATATCTCCCAATATTTGTTCTCCTACTACATATAATTGGCAATGCAAAATACCTTTTGAAATCACTTTTTATGTTTGCACATGCAGGTATGTACTCTCTACGAAAATCAAACAATACACGAGACCGAGCATCAAACATTACATGTACATGCATAGAGCTGTTCAGATAAAAGCTGACCAAAAAAAAAGAAGAAGAAGAAGAGAAAATGGTTATTCCGTTCTATGCACACACAAACAAGCTTGCATTATTGAATACATGATCGATATAAAATTCTTAACAATATTTATACTTTACGTGTGACCCCCGACCCCTTAGGCTTCTCCTCAGCTCACCCCGGAGGCTTTCTTTTTTGTACCCCGCCCCGGCGTGCCCCCGCCGCCTTTCGGTGAGTTGGGCTTCGCCCTTGAGCCTCCAACGGTCCTGTGCGGTGATTTGCTGGGTGCGGTGGCCCGATTTCGGGGCGTCGTCGACAATCTGGAGTTCGACGTCGACGTGGATGTGGAAGGGCCTGAGTGCCCGCTACTTCGGGAAGTTCTTGATGGTGCGCCCTCTGTAGGCTGTGTTTGAGAAGGGTCAAAGGTGAGAGCAAATAAGAGCAACATTTACTTTAGTATATCACGTAATAGATATTTTTTTTAATGCTTTACAGACAATGACCTGGAAATTGGGAGCATACCAGCATTATAAAGGTAGGTAATTGCTAATCAAAGGCGATTTTTGTTTTGCATCCTACAAAGTACCTTTTAATACATACACTTGGGTAGAAAGAGGCAAAACAGACGAAAGATATCTTGCTCAAAGACATACAAAACATAGTCCATGCAAAGTTCCTGGGATCAAAACAATATATTTTGCTCTTTACATGAATGTAAGGATAGAAAACAATTTTCTCTTCAAAAATCCTATTTTTTCCAAGAAATCACGTTAAGTTTTATTTTGCCATCTTTATATTGGGTACACCGTGGGGAGTGTTTCATAAAGACTAATATCGACTTTAAGTTGGACTTAACTATGGCAGGCCATTCATGCCACTGGTTGCTCTAACCATTGGTCTCTCAGTTATAATCTTCAGATAATATTTTTTCCTTTAATAATGAACTATCAAAAAAGCTCAATTCTGTAGATGTGTCATGTGTGACCATGATTTGTACGTCCCTTGAGAGACTATTGCCAGTAAATGGTGAGAGCAAACAGTGACATGAACTGCCTGCCATAGTTAAGTCCAACTTAAAGTCAATCTTAGTATTTGTAAAACACCCCCCTGGTGATCTTATATCAGAGAAATACTCAGATGAAACTTACACTTAATTTTGATCTTGATACACCTGATGTTTTCTTGGTTGGTGATGAAGACTGTTTTGACGACTGAATGAAGAAGAAAAAGAGGAAAGAAAGGGAATTAGTTTGTACAGAAGTAGAGGTGTTGTGGTCTAGTAGTTAAGTCACCCGACTGCAGATCACAAGGTACATGGTTCAAATCCCAGCCCAGCACTCACATCCTTTGGCAAGACGTTAATCTACATTTGCCACTCTCCACCTAGGCATTAGATGAGTACCTAGTAGTGAATTATATAATATTAACTGGCCTTGAGGGGGATACGACATATATTGCCCAAACTAGACTAATATTGCCCTCGTCTTTGACTCGGGCAATGTGGGTCTTGTGAGGGCAATATATGTTGTATCTCCCGAAAGTTAAGCCAGTCAATATTTTTATTGTTATCCAAATCAGACATCTAGAGCAAATACATACATCAGCCATGACAATCTCAAAGAAATGAAAAAAACTTTGTCAATCCAGCACTGTGCATCCAGTGCTTAAAGTGACTCGGTAACATTGTTGAAGGTCGATGAAAAAATTGCTTAATTTTTGTATAAAATTTTACTTTATTTATATTCCTTCTACTGTACTAACCCTCTGACATGCAAAAAATCCTGGAAAAATTCTCAAACCACAAAGATATCTATGGTTTTCTTTGAAGGCGTAACTGTGCAACACCCTCTAACAGTGATTAACGGTAAATTCTCCCTATCATTTTTGAATTTTCCTAAGGGTTTTTCCATGAAAAAAAAAACATAAAACAGGCTATTAAAAATCTGTCAACACTTAAATGTTTGGAATAGTATGTAGAGCCAATTTATTGCTTTGTGACGATTTACATTCACATAAAAATGTAATTAAATAGTAAAATTATCTTTAATTGTACATCCAGCATTGAAGTCACTACCTTAGCACCACTATCTCTCATCTGAACAATGTTACCAAGTCCCTTTAACGAAATCTTCGATACACTGCAAACAGTGTGCCTTTGTGCATGCCTCTCTCTATGCCTCTCTCTATACCTTTCTTCTCCTCCTCTTACTCATTTTTTTCATCATTTCTCCTCTCTCTTCTGTCTCCAATAAGCCTACACTTACCTTTGTTCCTGCTGATGTTGACCCTGCTTGCCGACTAATCTTAGTGCCCTTCTCTTTAATACACGTCTCTCCCTCCTTCACATTGTTATTCACTGAATCATCGTTCCCTCCATCATCCACATTGTTCGTTCCTCCTCCTCCATCCACCTCCTCCTCCCCTTCCTCCTCCAGCTTCCATTGCTTCATCATCTCCAGGACGTTGGTGGGGCCGTTGTTCATAGGGCGGGACCGGTCCCCCGTGATCCAGGGGTGGTCTAAGAGCTCACTGGCCGTCAGACGGTGGGCGGGGTCGACCTTCAGTAGACCCTGGATGGCATTTTTAGCTGGAGTGGAATAAGGTTAAGAAAAGAGATAATGTTAGAATTCGTAAAATCGGCACATCCAATCCAATCCAGGTATTTATAAAGCGTCAATATCTAGTTGACTAATCAAAGGCGCTGATGAGACTGAAAAATTAATAATAATGTCTGTTCATGATTCTAACTGGGAAAGACAAAAAAGAAGTGACTAATTGTAAGCAATCTGAAATAGGTATGTCTTTAGTTGAGTTCTGAAAGTGGATAACTGGTATCAAGAGGGAAGGATTTGAGGAAGACCACATTGGATTGAGAATCAACGAAACTTTATTATCGCCATCTTGGTACTCTGTAGTCTTGACTTTAGACTTTCATACATTGTTACATATATATAGTGAACCCAACAATACTCTTATCAGAATAATGTATAAATAGCCCCACTTCATCAAGAAAAAGTATACACTGATCAAAAAATCATGTACCAACTAGTGTTTAAGGTTCTCCTCTCAGCGGGAGTCATCTCTTTTTAAGTCTCTCCTTTCAAAAGCATAAACATTGCAGTTCTGAAACATCTTACATCCTCAAAATTGAAATGTACATGTAAAGGACTTTCACAAAAAAAGGACAGGATCTTTGCTTACACTGTATAGCAAAGCACTGAAGTACCTTGGACAGGGTTCCATACTAACTGCAATCTTAGAGGCTTATAATAAAGATATTTTTTAAACAAAAGGGGTACCATTATACAGTATCACTATTAGGGAGGGGTAACTTGATATTTTTCTTTAACTCTTTAAGGGCTTTCATCAACCGATGAAATAAACATTGGATTACCGCAGTCAACTTTAATCACACATACAGTGTATATGTACCATACACTCCACAAACAATGTTGCAGTTTTGGGTTTGATCCACAACAAGTAAAGAGTGATAACACATTAGGAACTGTGCAAGTTTGAAGAATACTGACACCTTGTAGAGGTTTCGTGGTCGAGTGGATATGTCACCGGACTGTGGATCACAAGGTCCGCGGTTCAAGCCCTTTTAGAGGTCCTGGGGTCCTGAAAAGCGCTATACAAGAACAAACTATTTTTTTTTTTATTATCTTACCTTCATCACTAATCCTTTGCCATGCATCAGTGGAGAAGTCTAGGTCTCCTTTCCGTATCGAGTCGTACAGACCATCCTCATCCTGACCTGTAAAGGGCGGTTCCCCACAAATCCTACAACAACAAAATGAAAAATGAAGCAATTAAAAAATATACAAAATCGATTGACTTCATTTCTTTTGGTAAAATAGAGGGAAGATGATGATGATAAAGAAGATTTAGAAAACAAAATAAGAAGACAAAAAGGTTTGAGGCGCATTTTACCTGACTGATATTAAGAAAGCATGTGTATATATGCTTGTAAGTAAGCAACCAGGGGACCAATAGTTGTGTCCGAGGGACTTCGTAATGAGAATAAATGCCTTTAATACCAGAAGGCACTAGCGCATTGACTTGGTTTCAAACCTGGAATCTACTAGGAGAAGTTGCATTTTTTTAAATTAATTATCAATGAATACAATTTTAAAGTTCTATAATTGTAAAATATATTGCAGGGCTCAATGTTGAATATTTCTATGTACTTTACAAAGTTTACAGAATGTTCTTGATATTATACAAATAATAAATGGTTATGAGTTCAATAGTGCAAATATTTTCATGAGTTGAAAGATTAACATTATTCGCACTATTGAACGAATGAAAAACATTCATTATTTGTTTTATACAACATCGAAGAAGATCTAATGGAACGTTAATCAACAAATTATGCTTCACTCCTTATATTAAAGATAAATTAAAGTTGGAGTCTAGCCTTCGCGTCAGATACACGCAGGGATACGCGCATGGCAGAGAGGTACGCAGTCTGCATATAACCAAAAATGCATGGCGAATATAACCAAAAATGCACACCCGTGCAATAGAACATCTATTGAATATCATGTGACCAACAATCCTCCAATCAAATGACAAGGATCCACGTAGGTGTTGTATAAAACATGATATAACATCTTTGTAGGAAACATGCACTGGACAAGTGTTAATCTTTGTAATACCGATGATACAAAATTGTATCTACATCTCTTGATACTTACAATAGAAAAGCAATAACGCCTATACTCCATATGTCACACTGTTGACTATAGCCCTGGTTGTCTATTACTTCAGGAGCTGCCAATTTGAGGAACAAAGAACAGGAGATTGTTATTAATGAGCAGACTCTTTTAAAAGAGATTAGGTACAAGGTAAATGAGAGAAGAACCAAAAAAAGTGCGCTATTTTAATTTGTTTTCTACTCATATAAAGAATATAATAGCATTTTCAGTTAAAAAGAATTATGACCCCCCAAAATCACATAGTACCATCTGACAATGAGTACTTACATGTAATTGTACATTGTATGTGCCTTTGAGGAGTTAAATGCTTACATGTATTTTCCTTTAAAGACCGTCAATACTACTGGGCCAGAAGGGATTAGACCACACAGCGAGGTCACTGACAGGTGGCTATCTCATTAACTCAGCTCTCAACTAACATAAGAAAAAGAGGATCATGGGGGACCAATAGGCACCGATTGGGGAAGTTTTCTATATAGAGGGAGCAAGTAGCTATAAGTAGGACAGTGGGGCTTTAATATAAAACTTACTGACATAAATGCCATCAGAGTAATTAAACAGGTGAAAAATAGACAAAATATGTGCAGAAACTCTTGCTGTTCTTGCTCATACAAGAGGTTTATATAATTAGGAAGCTAAATCACAAGTTAGATAAGTCAAAAACTAAATAGTGGGCAATTGTCCGAAGTGAGATGACAGGACATTGAAGATTTGTATGAGCTGATCTAAAATGACACAGAGGTGTACACTATCACAGAAATAATCCTTTATCAGCCTTTTCTTTTTATATCAACTCTCTCTCTCTCTTTACTTTGTTACATATATCATTTTAAAGTAGTTTTTCCTATGTATTTATATTCGATTTGGTGTCTATATGATCTGTTTCATTTTCGTAACATAGACTTAGATGCTGCTTGTAAGTGTCGGCTTGCATGGTGATACAGTAGGCTTGCGGGTGCACCATGTGAGAGAGAGGAAGGATTGAGGAGTCCTGAAAAGGACTCTCAGTAATCTTTCTTGAGGGTCTTTTGTAGTCCTGAAAAGGACTGTTGGTATAGTCTTGAAAAAGACTGTTGGTTATCTTTCTTAGCTTATAGTTCTAAGGAGAACTATAGCGCTTGGAGAGGATGAGTGATGGGAGTGGCTCGACGTTTCAAACAGGTTGACTATCCGTCGTCCCTCTCTCTCACATGGTGCACCCGCAAGCCTACTGTATAACATAGACTTGCTGGAAAGCAGTCTTTTCAGGCTTATGTGAGTTTAACATGGTCAAATAAATTTAATCAATCAATCGATTGATAATCAACTTACCCATATACATTGGAGTTCCACACATGTTTTGGATGTCACTGCCTACACCACCTTTGACGACAGACAGCCCAAAATCTGTCAACTGTAACAGAAGGGACAAATCAAAGATGCATGAGTTTGTTAAAGCCTGTCTGCACTAGTTTGGCCAGGAGGCATTAGACCTCCCAGTGTGGTCACTGAAAGGTGGTTATCTCATCAAATCAGCTCTCAATTAACATAAGAAAAAGGGAATCAAAGGGGACCAACGGGTACCGCTTAGGCAGTGTTTGCTATATAGAGGGCACAAGTAGTAACAAGTAGTGCAGTCCCGCTTAACTGATTGAAACATGGATAGCGTAGTCTTACCCATAAAATTGAGGAACAGATTGTATAATCATTTTCTGTAACGCTTTCACTAAAAGCTAAACTCCTCCAAAAAAGTTCTGCAATTCAAGTTTATGCAGTGATATCTTTCTTGTTGCTGTATTATCCTACTTGAATTTGGCATCATTGAAAAGTGTGCTCATTTGTAATGAGTATGTAATCATGAAATGTGCAGCACACCTGAAATGTTGCAAAATGCATCGTTATTTTCAACAGTGACAGCCTCAATATCAAACCCAATCCATCCTCCAAACAAATTGAGAATTCACAGTTGAAAAGAACAATGCATTTTGCAACATTTCAATATTGACTTCGCCCCATATTCACGACCTTCGCATTTCCAGTCGATTGCTTAAACCACGCGACTGTGATAGCTGTATTATAAATGCTTCATGAAATAAAGGCAGCATTCAACCTATATGTATTTAGAGCAGGCCTTCTCAACTGGCGGCGCGCGCGCCACTCGTGGCGCTTGCGGTCAGTCAGAGTGGCGCGCGGCTGTTCCCAAAAAATAATAAAAAATAAAGAAAAAATAAAATTCAAGAAAGAAAAAATAAAAAAAGAATATTTTAAAATAAAAAGACTCAGCAAAATCAAAAAAATGCAGTCGAAGATGAGCCCAAAATGTAAGCAAGCCATTTTGTTTGTTTGATTTTCACTTCATTTTGACATTTTCCGTGTTTATTGCACCAAAATAACTACATATAAATTAACTTCCAGTGTAGATTTTAGCCAGGAATTGTACTAATTATTTCACATCAATATGAAATTATGATTGATGTTTTATGGAACCAAAAGGTGTTAAAAATGCGACATCTGGGCCTTAAAAAAGCCCTAAAATCCACTAGCTTCCGGGGGCTTCGCCCCCTGGACCCCACCCGCTATCGGCTTGGTCGCTACGCTCCCTCGAAACACAGTCACCAAACATACAGGTTGGCACTTCAACCTCAACAAATTTTTGTTTTGGCGCTTCTAAGAAACTAGTTGAGAAGGCCTGATTTAGAGTCATCAATTAGTCTCATGCCGCAGACTTAGAATACGTCTACTATAAATACTTCATGAATTATAGGCAGCATTTAATCTGTATGTATCTAGAGTCATTGATTAGTCTCAAAACACAGACTTACGATACCTCTATTATAAATGCTTAATGAATTAAGCCAGATCACAGTTGCAGTCTGAGCATGAGCAGATAAAGGTCATTGCAGACCAAATTGTAAAATACACAGAGACAAAATACTTGATACGTGCGCATGAAAGTTTTGTAATTATTATTCATTATTATTATTTTTATTCATTATTATTCACTCCATCGCTGTAGGAGTGATTATTTCAAAATGTACAAAGTGAGACCTCTTCATGTTTTGAAGATCTATTCGGGGTCATTTGAGACACGTGCTTACTGTGAACTGGTCTATTATTTTAGACAGCATTCAACCTGTATGTATTTAGAGTTCTCAATTAGTCTCAAACCGCTGACTTACCTTAATATTTAATCTATCACTCGGTTCTTCTGGGTTCTTACTAACAAGTATGTTCTCTAGCTTGATATCTCTATGCACAATATCTGTGGAAGGAAATAAAGCAAAATGTTAACATTGTTTTAATATCAAGATGCTAAAAGAGACTGGTATTTTAATAGCAGGACAAAGATTTGTAACTACCGGTACATGTAGTAGGATTACTAGATATAAATGAGAAAGGGGGTCATTATTCATAAGGACATAAGGACCGCTATTCATAATGTGAGATGAGGGATGCTATTTATAATTTATATTGGGGGTCACTACTCATAAGGACTGCTATTCATAATACGAAATGAGGGTCTCTATTCATCTTCAAGTATTATGAAAAGCGACCCTCTTCTCATATTATGAATAGGCTTAGCGACCCTCTTCTTCGATTATGAAAAGCGGTCCTTATGAAAAGTGGTCCTTATGAATAGCGGTCCGTATGAATAGCGAGCGGACCCCTATTTTACACGACTGGGCTGTGCATGACGGCATTGATTGTGTGTGTGTGTGTGCTATTTTCAGACAGTAATCAGAGTGATTCCAACTCCCATTTCAAAGTCCCAGAAGTGGATCAAAATTACGTCCAAGAGGCTACATCCGAGCATTTTTGGTATATTATAATTGGCGAATTCGATACCGGTGATTTCCAATGTCCTAACCATTTTTGTGTAGGTAGGCTACTGCACTGGTTAATCTCTGTATAATTGTTCTTGTGTCTGCCTCTGAGAAGACTCCCTCGTGGTTGAAAAGCTTGTTCAGTTCTCCTTCATCGCATATCTCCATCACCAGGTACATTCTCTGTGGGGTCGAGAAAAAAAGCAAAATATTCTTGAATATTGGTGAAAGTAAATGAATGGTTCAATCAGCGAAAAGTTGTTGTCTGACTTGTCAAGTGTCAGTACGATTAGCATTTGATTTTTTTTTTCTCAGCCGGAAAGGCTAACAATATCATTCAATTATGATTTTTTTTTTCTTCAAATATTATGTAATCATGATAGCTTGCTTCAGCCTAATCTGCTGTTTTTCAGAGTCTGTGAACTAAAGAAAAATATAGAAATTATAATACCAAAAAAAGCCAATACCAAAAGATAACAAAACAAAAAAACATGAAAAATTAACAAATTAATGACCATTAAGGCTCCCAGTCACAAATTTATTTACCTCTTCAAAATTTCAGTCAAGTGAATGACAACCTACAGTGTATGTAAAAAGTGCAATACTACAAAGAGAATGCACTGATAAAATTACAATATTTGTTTGAGATAACTATACGGACAAAAAAAAATCTTAAGTAGCCGCAGGTGAGATCAACATTTGAGTTAGAAATGGATTCTGCACGGGGAAATATTATAATATGAAACAATGTATTAGCAAACAACTGCATACACTACACATGGAAATGAATCTAATTTAACCCTAGAACGACATACCTTTGGAGTTTCAAAGACTTCTTTGAGATAAATAATGTGTCTTTGTTTGACTTTCTTTAAGATGGCTACTTCTCTCTCCAACAGCTTGACTGCTAAACTCCCAGCCTGTTAAAACAAGAGTGATGGTATTTGAAGAGAATAATCACAGAAATTAAGAAATGTATTTTACTTTATTCATACAGTTAAAGGTAAAGACCGGTAGTGGTAAAATTGCAGTTAAAGGGTTTTGGGTGCAAAATATCCATTCAATATTGTTTAAATATTGCCTTCAGGTTTAGATGGCAATATTCCAACCTAAATTCACCAAAAACAGATATGCCAAAATGTTCAATGTTGAAGTGCATTTGCAATATCCATCAAGGCCGGATAGATATGATAATTTACCAAATATATCAATTAGTAGGCGGTTTCCGGGCAAAATTTGTATCATCACGTATTTATAGTAAAAACACATCCTTTCACATGATTGGTAATAAGAGCTTCCATTTTATTTTTTTGAGAAGGGGGCGCTTCCAAAACTGGTCTATACCTTTAACAACTAAGGTGGACTGGTTAAATTAAGGTCATTGTTGAATAATTTTAGGTGTAATCTTTTAATATGTCTCATTCTCAATAAACAGAAATCAGTTGCAATCCGTTATTCTTTTTCCTGAATTATCTGAATTAACTTTGATGACGCCCTGTAAGGCTAAAGACTAGTAGAGGGCCATCCAACAGGTCTATTCTCTGATCATATAATGGTCATCAAATCAATCCTTGCAGTTAATTCAAACAGTTAAGTTCAAACTCATTACACTCCGAAAGCGAACCCTCTCTCACCTTCTCTTTGTTGATAATCTTGATGGCCCATTTCTTGTTCGTCTTGAGGCAGGTCCCTTCAAAGACGACCCCGAAGCTCCCGGCTCCCAGCTTGGCGCCGCTCTGGTAGTGCTTCTCGACCGCGGCGTCGTCTTCGAGGCGGGTGTGCGGCACAGAGCGCGTCCTCTCCGGCCCGCCACCCAGGGGCTGTACCCGCATTGTCATGTCACATCAGGATCGCAGTGAGTTAAGCGGATAAGCTTGAAGTAGGGCGTGAGGGGACGGCAGAGGGAAAGGGGAGGGGCCGAGATATCTGCAAGAAAAAATAAAAGGAATTGAAAATATTCAATTTTTCTACGACATAAAAATACAAATGCATTAGACCGTACGTGTCTCATCATTATCACATTGCATACAGCGGGTAAATTTTGATTTTTCTCAATTTTTCTCACATTCCGACAAAACAAAAAACGAAATAATTTGTTTTTAACACCTCTGGAGTGTGTTTTGTTTTTTGGTAATGCCTGTAGAAATTTCACAGATTATTGCACTTTATATCCCCACTCTCGAAACATCTGTGAATGATTCCTGTTTTTGGTCACGTGACTATCCTCGCTTCAGTGCGATCGCATGCAGAGCAACGACAAGTTCTGCATACACACTACTCAGCAAAAAAAATAGGAATGAGCAAATTACACCAACGTGTTTTTCAAGTAGTGTAATGAAATAGCAGTCCCCAAAATCTAGGATTTTTTTTAAAATGGTGTTTGGGCTGCGTAAATGGGCCTCATGTGAGCGAGCACCAAGAAGTATTATAAAGATCCATGTGCATGTAGAGTACCAATTAAAGGAGCTATAATGATCGCATGAATTGATTTTTGTATTTACGGTAATCTTGTCCAGAAATCTGGCTCATAAAAATTCCAGCGGTCAAGTTGATTGTAACAATCGATACTTTCAGAGAAAGTGAGGGCTGTGTTATAATGGACCTTATGTGAGCAAGCGCTAAGAAGCAATTGATGTCAAATTACTGCTAATGACTTCATGTAATTATCCCTAATCTACAATGTACATTTCATTAACAATTTAAGGAGTTTATAATGATCACGCCAATTGATTTGTATTTAATCTTTCCCAGAAATCTGGCTCATAAAATTTCCAGTGGTCAAGTTGATGTAACAATCGATACTTTCAGAGAAAGTGAAGGCTGCGAAAAATGGGCTTTATGTGAACAAGCACCAATTACGAAGCATAATGTCATATTACTACTGAATTCCATACATGCCAACATTTGAAAATCAGAAATCTGTACACTATGTGCGCGAAGCGCACATCATGGGCGCCAAGCGCACATCACGAGCGCGAAGTCCTTTTAGCCGGGGTCCAGGGCCCGCTTTAGCTTTAGCCACTCATGCAGAGTGATGCATTTAAGTCTAGTTACTTTTTAAATAATTATACATGACATAGATCTATGCATAAAATGAGACTGGCAATAATGCAGAGCTGCCAACCTGTCACTTTCAAAAAACATATTATTCAGCTTGAAAAACCATATTTTTAGGTGAAAAAACATATTTTGCCTGTTTTACGTTTTTTCCCTATAAAATGCTACTGCAATCATGTTTTTTTGAATAAAAACGCTTTCTATCATTGAGAGCTGCCGACCTGTCACTTGGAAAGAAAAAAAAAAGAAAAAAAAAAAAAATACAAAAAAATAAAAATATGAAAAATATGATTTGTTAAATATATTTACCTACTTTATCAGAAAAATCCATTATTTAAAACTATAAGAATTTAAGTCAATGAGTACGAGGGCCGCTGAATTGCGGCGCAACACACGATGATGTTCTATGCCGAAGTTGGGGCACCCATTGGTGCTTCATTGCGGTCGAATCAAGGCAAGTCTAGAATTGCAATCAACTTTGTACATAAAGTCAATGCATCAGCAGGTCCGGTGTTCGTTTTTCATTTGGCTTTTTGAAGATACCATGATTACCATCACAATCGAAGGGCTTGCGATAGGCGGAAAAAATGGTAACAAAATCGCTGATTTCTTGATTTTTAGCGCTTTTTGGGTGAAGCTGTTTCTTAAAACTGGGCTAAACCCCCGTGAGCTTTGGAAATATGGCCCTGATTCCGCATTTTTGACAGCAAAATTTGGCTTTTGGAATGGATTTTGGAAGTAAGATCGGGACTTTCTTGTACTGACACTGTGTGTGTAGTGCATTGCACTCGTGTGTATGCATAGCCTGGGGAAATGCGCTCGTCTTTTAGTGGTGTACAGGGTTGTACATCCCCTGTATTGTGTGCAATGTACATGCGTGCGCTCTGCAGGAAAGCCAAATTCCCCAAAATCGGAACGTTCCGTTTTTTAGGGCTATAAAAACTTCAAAAACGGAACAGTTCCGTTAAAATCGGAACGGTTGGCATGTCTGGAATTCATGTAATTATCCCTAATCTACAATGTACATTTCATTAACAATTTAAGGAGTTTATAATGATCACGCCAATTGATTTTTATTTAATCTTTCCCAGAAATGTGGCTCATAAAAATACCAATGGTCAAGTTGATTGTAACAATCAATAATTTCAGAGAAAGTGGTTCCACTCACTTTCACTTTTTTACTAATGACTCATGTAGTCAAGGCCTAATAGGCGATTTTGTATTGTAATCAAATGCAATGTAAACATCTTTGTTATTTGCCTCGTTGCAAATAATTTCATTCAACTGTTATGAATAATTGTATTTGAATAATCAGAATGCAAATTACGTATATATGTTAATTGTTTCTAGGTAGGGTAAAACATTATGGCCTGTCTTACCTAACATCACATTCCAACTATTTTAATATGAAATTAAATTATTTTGAACAAGGCACAAAATAAAAACGTGTGCATTACATTTTATTACTTGTATTACTGTAATATGCTTTGTATTGTATTGTATTATTGTATTATTGCACATTATGTCCTGAAGTATGTTAAACTGTAACTTATATGTATTTTACTTTCTTTCTTGAAATACTTGCCCACAATTATACAACTTCCACACAACTGCGCCAGGAGTGTCATTTTTGACAGACATGGCGCATTATAAATGTTCACTATTACATTACAAAAATTGCCTATTGATGACCATGCAGCTCTCAAAATGTTTTCAATTCATTTCTATGTACAGTGTAGGCCTATACGTCTTTTCTTCTTCAACATCATTTTTTTAAAATATTTACATTGAATGTCAAACGACTTCACACAAGTTTAAGTCTTACAAACAAGACAGAAAAAAAGTTTTCATTTCATTTCTATGTACATGTAGGTATATGCTCTTTTTTCTCCTTCATCATTAATTTTGTTTACACATTGAATATCAAAAGACTTCATACAGGTTAAAGTCTTTTCCTTCCTTGTATGGAAGCTCATTTTCAAACTAGATTTTTTTTTTGGTGTAATCCCCTTACCCAATTTTTGTATCATTCTGTTTCTTATTTGATGAAGAAAAAAAAAACTCTACAGTTGCCACTCTCATCCCTGGGGGTTGTTTCACAAAGATCCTAAGTCGAACTGAACTCTAAGTTGGACCTAAACATTATGGAGAGCCGTTAGCATCATCGAAAATATTTTGTGAAAGTTATTTTAAAAGGCATGAGATGTTGATTCAAATCATTCATATTTTCTATTATCGAAGAGATTTCATGTTCTTGATGTGGAAGCTATGAAAAGTCTAAAATACTTGAATATTTTGCTTTTGATTATATTTTACAAATGGCTCTCCATAATATTTAAGTCCAACTTAGAGTTCAGCTCGACTTGGGATCTTTGTGAAACACCCCCCTGGTATACCAAATGTCCACTTCTTATACAAGTACAAATGTACAGGAACAATAAATGTGACCCAGCAACACAAAGCCAACAAAAGGTCACCAGAAAACAAATTGTGTTTGTTTCTTTAGGGATGATTTAGAAAAAGGAGATTCTTGCCTTTAAAATGATATATTACTTATCACGATTGGATGTCTCTAACAAGATTAAAAAAGAGAGGAATGTCCGGTCCCATAGAACGTTAGTTTAAAGTCTGTAGTCTATTTCAGTACCTCTTAATACCATTTGGCAACTTAATTGGCTCAAGCAAGGGATATCATAATAACCCATAGATACCTTACGCATTCTTTGGGAAAATGGGTATTACATGTGTACATAATAAAATGTAAAGCACCACTACAATACTGTGATACACCTTAATTATCTACAAATGTATACAGCACTATTAAACGTTCAGGTAAATGTCAGAAGATCCATCTTGGATCAAGTAGAAGGTGATTACCTACCCAGGGAAAAAATATTTTAACAATTTCAGGGGCTACTTTTCAAACTTGCTTGCATGAAAATAACACTACGGTATTTAATTTGTTTTGCATTGAACTCTTTGCAAATTTTCAGGGGCTCTTTTATGACTTTCAGGGGCTCTTTTTGGCATTTCGGGGGCAATTTCACTGAGCCCCCATGTATTTTATCCCTGAACCTACCTGGTATTTCTTGGTCTTCTTTCTGGACTGGCTCTGTGCAGCTTGTATCCACCAGCAAGGTTAAGATAAGAATGGAATCAGCAATGTTTGTGGCCGTGGAATCAGACAAATTTCATCTCGGCAAAAAAATAAAGCCATCCAACCTGTTGAAGAAGATAAGGTAATAGAAAATAAAGAATGATATTCAAATTCTTTAGACAACCCAATACATGTAGTATACCCGGACGTTGCGGGTTCAGACAGGGTGTGTATCAGGACAGTGGATTTAAAACAGAAATTTGAAGAATTTAAAAAGCAATATTTCATAAATTTTCTAAGACATTTGTTGGACAATGGTACATGTAGAATGGACAAATATTCACTAGGTATATACATGTAGTGCTATATTTGATGAATATTTTCTGTTAAATCTGAAGGGAAGAAAGAGAAGTCTTTATGTTTGTTCAGTGTCTGGACACCCAACCCCCATCATACTTTACTACCGGTAATGCAATTGCAAAGTATGATGATGAGATGGGAAAATCAATAAATTAAAAAGATAATGGTAGTAAACTAATATTGGCACTATAATCAAACTGTGTTTAGTCTAGTGCACATGTGTATGTAGTTCATGGTACAACTACATGTACAATGTACATGTATCTCCACCTTCTGAAAACAGAAAGGAGCTAGGCATCGTCATCTAGCTTAATTCAGACAATTCAGATCTTAATACAAAATAATAATAATTGATAAATTCATTGAGTGAGCCTGGCTCAAAACAGACAAAACAATAGTGGACGACATGTAACTTAACCTATTTTTTCAGGAGTTTAACCAAGCTACAACTTAAGACCCCTTTCACGATGGGCCATAACTATCATTAATTATTCGGCAACCACCTGTACCCGATAAAGGGAAAAACATACAGTACAGTATGTACTTGATCAAAATGATCCTCGGGTCTACTATCCTCCTTGCATATAACTGATAGGGTTTTGCAGGTGTGCCTTTGTACATGTACAGTACATCACCTCCCTGATCTACAGTATCTAATGCACGAATCCATCATTAAACCTTTATATCCTAATTTACTGACAGACCTATCTGTCACTCTTTATAAACAACAACAAAGCCCTTCTTGTGCACCTCAAAATTGTCAAGCGTCATCTTGACGTAATGTCCATGATCAACGACTCTACTGTATATACCTCTTCCGAAGAGTCTCCAGTCATGCAAAGGCAAACTACATGCAAGTATTGATCTTCTATTAATCGACAACAATGGGGGCTTTTGGCGACAAAAATCAATATTGCAGTACGACACATACATGTAGGTCAGACAAAACTATTAGTCATGTGTATCATGTCTATAGATGAAAACCTTATGAAGTGATGTTCGTGTTTAGCACATTACTTTTAGAATTATCCAGTAAATACAATTATTTATCAATATATACTATAAACTATTGTGTGGTTCTGGTAGCAACAAATAAATTACTAATGAAATTTACAAGGAATAACAAATATGTGCATGCACAGTATGGAGTCATTCAGTAATTTCAACATTGTGATGGTTACTCACAGCAAATCTTCAAACTCCCTGCAATGAAGGGAGAAGGGGGAGGGGATATATTGTGCAATATGTGACAGTGAAATTTTATTTGCCCATCATTTCACACGATATGTATGTGGAATGACCAATTAACAATAAGAGGGACCACAGAATATGTTCAAGTACTATAGCTATAATAGATAGATTGAAAAACGATATATAGAAGAAAAAAAAGAGATAATGCCCCACAGAAATTTCACTTTTTGAGCTCTAGTACATCTTTACAGTGATAAAATACACTCTCTATACTTTATCCCTTTCTTTCATATCAAATAAATAAATTATCAACATTCATGACCAGAATTGCAAACGCTACTCTAAAAAACACCTGCTTATCGTTTCCTCTCCACTTTTTCCCCCGTTCCTCCCCATCTCTACTGGTACCTCATCGAAAAGTAACACCAATACAGTATACTTTCATATACCGGTATATGATGTGTGGTGATTCTATTTACACTACCCCCTCGCTGGGTGATGTTTCTATCACTATAATCAATTGGGTGTGATCTAATGATCATAGAAGCGATTTTTTCTTTTCTTTCTTTCTTTCTAAGAATATATAAAGCAGGTCTTAGTGCATTACACACCTGTAACGCACAATGGCAATCAATATGGATAATCCAGTGTATTGTTTTCAGTGGCCATGGACGAACTTGCATTTCCGCCAAGGCTGTAGGGGTGATATGATGGGCCGGTGAGTTTGAAAAGGCTCCACCTAGTATATATTACGATGCCCACATATTACGCTCAACCCTCAAGGCCAGAGTTTAATAAATGTAGGGAGTTTGCTTTTTAAATATATAAAGATTGTACAGTCAAACCTGTCTATAGTGACCGCAAAAAATGGTCGCTGTAGACAGGTTCCTTTGGTACATGTTTCAATGTGAAACTATTTTCAGGGGAAACAAAAAAAGTGGTATTTGTAGACAGGTGGTCACTAAAGCAGTTTCACATCATTCACATTTCACAGAAAAATGAACAATCGCACAATTAGTTATCAAAAAGCGTACCGTAAATCTCCGTGTATAAGGCGCACCTGTGTATAAGGCGCACCCCAATTTTGGGGAAAGAAAACAACAACAATTTTTTTGTTTGTTTTGTTGTTGTTGTTGTTTTGTTGCCAAAAACCCACGCGGGGAAGGACCTTCATTTTACATCGAGGTGCAGTTGAAGTTGTGAACTTGTCACAAATAATAGTAACAACAGTCTAAGGCTTCATGATACCAAGTGTCCCACACCAGCCTCATCACATCACCTAGCAGAAGCACTGTGTTCTATGCCAAACATCAATAGTCATGCATGATATGAATAGCATCCTCTAAATTTTTGGCAATGGAGTACCTAATAACTGTAGGATAGAACCTTGTGGTACACCATTTGTTATAGAAAAAAAAATTGAGGAATTATTATTATAAACTACATATTGAGATCTATTAGAAAGATTACTTTCAAACCAAGATGACATACAAATTTGAGTGTTGTTGTAGTTTCCGAGTGGTGAGTCAACACACTGATTACTGAGCTAGGAGACATTGCCAGGCATAGCGCCATTTTTTTTTCTGTACCTGTGTATAAGACGCACCCCCGACTTTTAATTTTTTTCGGCGGCAAAAAAGTGCGCCTTATACACAGAGATTTACGGGGTATGCACATTGCAGTGAGAATTTTACTTCCCAAACTCGACAAGAGCCCCAAGTACAAGTTGATTTTCCTTCGTACAGTTTAGGTTACGTGGCAAATTTTGAAAGAAACAAGGAAGTACAAAAATTTGTCTCTTAGAGTTAGAGGGACAGAAAATTGATATTTGTGCTGAATTGGTTAGAAAGGAACATCGGAGACGCACATGCGCATCAATTACCAACCAAAACACGCCAAAACATCACTGAGCTTTTCAGTCTGTGATGTTTCCCCACAAGTGTAAACGGGAGCGCAAAACATACCAATTTGTTTTTAAATGAGGTATTTGACACTGATAGTATAAATGCGCCTTACATTATGTTGACTCTTCAGTGCAGCCCAGGAATTATCTTTCAACTGCGAACAGCACTTTCTTTCTACAGCCGATTCCCCTGTAAGGAATACATTGTACATTTGTACATGACAACATGTACATAAAATTGCAACAATGAAACTTCATTACCAGATTAATGAAATTTAGCTTCTTGCCACTTACCCTCAAGCAGAAACCTGTAAAATGGAGTCAACAGCAAGATAAAACTGCAGGTACATTGTATAACGTTTTAGACTAATTTAACAGAGATTTTGGTACAGCTTTTATGGCCTGTGGACCTGCAGTAAATCTAGTGTAATTTGGATGACAAGTCACGAAACTCTTTGCAATTAGATTTTAAGAGGTTTCCTTTTGAATATTCAGTGACAAAGAGAGACAAGGGCTGAGGTTGTTTGGCCAATAAAACTGTAAAGAAGAGACATTGCAAATGTCTTTTTTTTAAAGCCACTTTAAAGTACATGTACGGTAAGTTTTTCTGTTAAAGGAATACTTGTACTGTGTATATCCCCAAGTTTGGTTATTCAAAGTAGCCTGTGAAAAATAAAGTACTGACATTTTTTATCCTGCAATTTTAATCACTCAATGCAATTCTATACTTTAAATTGTCCCCAACTTTTGTTTTTAGACGGTAGTGGTCTTTCATCATTTTGGGCAGTCTTCAGTACATGTAGTAGCTTATAGAATTGAAAACTAAATTTACTTTGAAACAATGTTTTGAAACATTTTCTTTGAAACAATATTTTGAAACGTAAGTTTCCTTCTTCATTTGAATTCTTTCTTTCTTGTTCTCCTTTTAAAAAATTGCATTTCTGCATACCTAATACTTTTTGCTCTATAAAAGTACACCATTTTAATGAAATTTAATGTTTGGCGACTGTATCTAAATCTACATGTACATGTACATGTATAATCATTTAGGAAAGAAATAGTTCCTACAATAGTAAATGCTTCTGTTTTCTTTGTTTACTTGCTGTCAATTACTTTTGGGCAACACTTTGTATTATAAATGTGGGGTCTACAAGTTCCTTAACTTAATATCAGTTTGCAGGGCTTAAATTAATCCAAGGCCACCAAGGCCAATGCCGTGGATGCCCTTTTAGGCGTGTCTTCACCATCTCGAGATTGCAAAATATCCAGCTATTTTGAACTATCCCGATCGCAAACTATCCAGCTATTTGCGTCTTCACCAGACCGAAGTGGCAAATTAGCTGGATAGTTGGTCGGGATAATATCCCAAGATATCTCGGTCTAGTTTGCAAAATATCCTTCTATTTCCGAACTAGCGGGATAGTTTGCGAGCGTCTTCACCAGACCGAAGTACGGAGTCAATAATCCCGATCCCATCATGCACAACGATTTCCGGTTTTCCGTGTTGTTGTTTACTTCTACTAGCGCGCACATGTGATCTATACCACTCAGTTAGCTCAGCGTACATCTACCGTATTTTTTGCGTTCAAATCGTCAGTTTTCTGCATTTACTCGTCTAGTTTGTTTTTGTCTTTGTTTTGTTTTTTGTTTGCTGTTCGCCGTTGTACTTAGGTGTTAATAATGTCTCACTGGACATCTTAAATCCGCGCGCTGGCCGTACAGTCATTCGCTGAAGTGCGCATGCGTCAATCTCGAGATTATTTTTCGAGCTAGTTGGTGATGAGCGTATCGGTCTGGTGAAGACGCAAATAGCTGGATAGCTTTCGATCGGGATAGTTCAAAATAGCTGGATATTTGGCAATCTCGAGATGGTGCAGACACGCCTTTTGAGTGGCCTCAGTGCCCCTCTTATTGGCCTTGGAGATTTTTAGTGCCCTTTCCAATTCTTCCTATTTGTGCTGTAATATAGGAATGTGCCCTTCAGAAAAGTGGCCTTGCCCTAAAAATATTGAAATTTAAGGCCTGAGTTTGCCTTCAAACAATAACTCAAAATATTTTTGTTGTCCAAATTCCAAACTGGAGTGACTTTATGACTGAAATACTCTTTATTTGTGTTTCATGAGGTCTTAAAAACTCTCTTTGGCATCTATGGTGTAAATGAACACACTGCTACCGGGCTCAGCACACAATACTTCTTGCAATTTGTGAGCATGCAGACTCAAAAGCTGATAACTACTCCGAGAAGCAAGAGAAGTTCAGACACTTTCAAGTTTCAATGGTCTCTTTCTCTATTTCCGTCTTTACAATGTATCCAATTCTGAAGGGCTGTGTACACCGGGGGACAGGGGGACAATAAGGGGCAGCCACAACACAAGAACCAGCCCCTTCTTGAAAAGGATGGATCCTTTTCTTATATTTTCTAAAAAAGTTGGTCAACACACATCTCCTTTTTGCAGAGGGGATTAGTCTGTGTGCTGAGACTCTATTTTGACACTTTTGAAAAAAGTCATGAATACTTGAGACAGCCTAGTAGCCTACAGGCTGTAAAATGTGTGTTGCTTTGAAGTGGTAGCCTGGATATTACAGCAATCTATCTTTCTTACTCTATCTCTCTTTCCCTTCCTCCCCCTCTGTCTCTCTGTTAATGTAATTATGGTCTGTAAAACAGGGGGTAAAATATTTTTTTAAATTTTGGGGGCTACTTTTCTAGCTTGTTTGCATGAATATAACACTCTTTAATTTGTTTTGCATTGAACTCTATGCAAATTTTGGAGGGCTCTTTCATGACTTTCGGGGGCTCTCTTTGGCATTTCGGGAGCAACTTTGCTCCGAGCCCCCATGTATATTTTTGCGATGCTGTAAAATGGTATAGCTCAGACTCTGATGACAATCATACAGAAGGTATACCCATGCAGTACATGTAGTTGCATTAACGAAGCAATAAAATAAAAAAATCATTAATTTTTCTCACATTACGGTGTGTGGCTGGTAGTTGCTATGCAACCATGCAAACACGACGAAAGATCGAAACAGATAAATCCACTTTAGGACTTTGTTTCATAAAACTTAAGTGCCTGCCAAAGTTTCACTGATTTTTGCAGTGTAAATTATGCAAACTTCTGTATTAAAGGGATCGTTTAACAATGTTAAATCTGAGATACACGGCCCTACGTGTTATCAGTGTCTGTGATATGGTGTAATATTGAAGCCCTAAACAAATTGCGCTTCAAAATCATCAAGAAGTGCCTCAAAAAAGTAAAAATCTTTGAGTGACCGGTTTTACCATACTCGTTTTCCCCAATAGACTGTAGTGTTATGAAAACCGTCAGGCGAACGGTTTTCAAAATTTGTAATTCCAATCATAAATATCTTGATAATCAGACAGGCGATCGGCTTGTAAAAGTCATGGGGTTCCTGACTGACCTAAAGGTTTATAATTATCATTGCATCATGAGCGAAATCCAGAATTTTGTTATAGAATCTGAGACAAAGTTACCGGATCCCTTTAAAGGTAATACAAAGTTTTGGTATGGGGCCATGAATTTGGTTCAAATAAACATTTTGGAAGCAATGCGATCCTACAATATTCAGTGATCGTTGTCGCGGTCGAAATCGAGTCTAAAGTGATGAAATTGTGAATAATAAACTCTTCATGTTGTATAGCTCCTTTTCAAGGTCAAGATATTAATTTAGCTATGAAACAAAGTTTCTTGACTAAAATCGACCGATTGACTATTCCCGTTTGGAAATTATACATGTATATCACAACTACAGTGTACATATTCTGAGATTGTCATGGTCGCAGCTACCATGGTATGGCCGTAGGCGCTATTTGAAATTGATGAAAATTTACCCGGAGCACAGGTAAATTTTTATATCTAATTTTTCTCGAAAGCAGAAGTGTTTTAGGGGCTAAATTTTCTAGTGCTTATAACAGATCCATAGGGGCATCCATATAATTGTAAAGAATCACTTTCCAGCCATTTTTCAAAGTTTCCCAAAACTTTGTATTACATTTAAGATACTGACTTTTGCTGATGTGACTCTCCTCGCTTATATATTTCCCAGGTTTTCAATCACAGCTTATCGCTTAAGTTTACAAGAATCTCTTTACAAGGGTCTGAAAGCAGAATCTACACAAAACATCCGCGCGTGAATCCAAACATTAGTTACAAGTTTCTTCCGTATCTTATTGATTGTAGACACTCAAGTACTTTGGCTCCTTATAACACCAAGGTACATAACAACTTCACAAGTGTGCTTACATCAATGTACATTCCTATTTGTATCTGTTTGTATTTGCTCTCTTCGAAGTTGGCATGATCGAAGGACATCCGCAGCTAGATAACCAATTATTTGCACAATCCGTTTGCTACAAGCTAATTGCAGCAACAGTATAGGCCATTTGGAACAATGCTTGATGATGTGGTATCATTTGCACCTCTAAAAATAGATCAAGCCAGATTAGAGAATCAATAGCTGCATTTACAACTCTAAGCAAAAGTTATCGCTTTTTCTCACATTCCGGTGTTTCATTGCTATTAGTTGCCAAGCAATTACCGGCAAACACGATGAAAAGTCAAATTAAAAAAACCCACCTCTGGTACATGCATCCATGTGGGTTTTTTAAGTGCCGGCAGAAAAATTTTACAGATTTTTGCAACTATAGATGCCTGCTCTCGAAGCATTGCTGAATGATTTTGGTTATTATGGTCATGTGACGTCACTTCCATATAATCGCAAGTAGAGTGGTGAGAAGTCACGACTGCGCATTACTCACAACAAAATCAGAATGAGCAAAACACTGACATTTTTTATGGGGCGTTTTCCAGTAGTGCAAATGGCAGTTATTTTCTTCTCTTCAGGTTGGTGTTTGGGCTGTGTAAATATATAGGCCTAAATTGTGTTAAATGTACATGTACTGTTATCTAGGCCTTCACATGATTAATACATGTACAGTACAAGGTGTATCTTTTACACATGTACTGGGCCAGGAAGTTCCAGGATTCTTTATACGGGAGGGGGCAAAGTTTAAAAAAATCTCCAATGTGCAAAAAGCGAAAAAAGCGGGTGGGGGAAGGGGGGCACAAGTCAAACAGTTTCTGATTGATATTAAGCAGAATGAAAGGCAATCTCATGCTACAATTACCAACTAAAAGGGGAGACAATTTGGTTTAAGTTGGGTTGGACTTGGCGGGGGGGGGGGGGGGGGGGGGGTGGGGTACACCTGTTCCTTGTGCCTCTTAAATCTGCCACTGATGTACAGAACTAGTCATGAACTGTGGCATAAAGATACATCTATTAGTACAAGCTCTTCACATGTTCATTTTTTTTTTTTAAGGGGGAGGGGAGCTTATAACAATGTACATTTTGTCACAAAAAAGGTAAGATACTTGATATCTCTTTTTTAATAGTCTTTCTCCTATTTGTAAATTTTCCTTTCCAGCACATTGTTAATTAAGAGTTCCCTTTGTGCTTTCTCAAGCAATTTTTTAAAATTTAAATGTAAGTTTCATATCATTTTCCTTCAGTGGTGTGCATATCAATCAATATCAAGTTCTTGTACAAAAATCAAAAAAATCCTGTTGCCACAACATACTTAAAAGTTGAAACGTATCCAAAACATGATAAAGATCATCCATCACTAATATGTCCCAATTCTTTCAGATAAAATCTAATGTTCAGAAACCGAGCACAATCAAGTTGAGTAATTTATGGCCTGGAGCATTTCTCTTTATGTAAAGGAACAATAGACGATGACATGGTATAGCACTCGGAAAATGGCCCAGACTTTTGGCATTCATCATCCATGAATAATGGTGATCCCTTGGTGAGGCTTTCATAGAAATTAGAACAAATGCCTACCGGTATAACCATAACCAGGATGTTGGTATCAATATTGCCTTGTTACTTGAGTTTGTATGTCTATGAACTTTGTACATGTATCAGTCTTTGAACTGTTCATATTAAGATAATACACTGTATTTTATCAACACACCAAAACGAATAAATAAATGAATTTGTTAATACAATTATGTATAATGTTGGCATGATTTTTTAAGGCACAAAAAAACAACTTTTCATCAGCTTTATTCATAAAAGGCCTAGATTATTCATTGTTGAAATTAATCTCAATTCTATGACAGAAGGTGGCATTTCACCTTTTATTTTCTCTCAAATTGAAGGATTTATTTTGAATTAATTTCCAAGCTGCATTTTTTAGGGTGTCATTTTTTCTGATATGTCTGTTTGTGTTTTGTTTTTTCTTTTTTTATAAATTCGCTATTATATTTCAGTACATTATCTGTTTTGTCTTGTCTTTGGATTTCAAAATCAATGAAATATTTATGAATTTAAAAACTCTATGACAGAAGGTAGGCCTACTATGTATTAAGATAATAAATTATCAAATATAACATATATGTTCATACACTGTACTACGGTACTACCTAACCCCCCCCCCCCCCCCCCCCCCCCCCCCCTCAAAAAAAAAAAAATTCTTTGTTCATGTTGTAAAATACAAAACTTTAAAAGGAAGTTGCAGCCTGGCCGCAAAATCATTACTTATCAGCAGGATTGAATAACGCAAAAACAAAATTACGAGGCAAAACAGCAAGTTTCTTTTAGAAGACTTGTTCTTTGCATTTGGTCTGTCCACAGCACTTACAAGAAAAATTTTACAATGCATTTACATTGTTCAAGTACATGTAATTAACTTCAGGTAATAAACTTAGTTTTCATGACCACTATAGTTACAACATTACCTGCTAATTTCTTTGTGCTGCCTTTTTATGAGGGCAAACCATACAAGGCAACACAATACCAGTGAGTTTTACGACTCTCTTTCTTAACCACAACACAATTTGACTGAGTTTCTCTTTGTAGTTACAAATAGACTTGTGTACGAGAGCAGCACACCTTTTTATTGAACAAAAGTTTCTCTCAAGGACTAAAAGGCTTGCCCAACATAGCAATAATCAATGTATAGTGAATTTCATCAAAAAAGATGCCATTTTGAAACTTGCCATTATGTTGTTTATGCATGCCATACACTCCATTGATACTATGTTGCAGTCCTCTTCTTTTCCTCTCTTCATTTCTCTTTCTCCAAGCTCTCCATCCTCCTCTCCTCTTTGCCTATCCCTTTCTTCCTTTCTCCCATTTATAATGTATAATTGTACTATTTATGTATTCAGGCGTACCCACTACAAGCTATGCTTTTCAGGTTTCGCACCTTCTTCCTTGTAATACAAGTTCTTTAATTATATTCATGTTCCTACTTATAAATTGTATTGTTTTGAAGAAAATAAATGTTCATTTGAATTGAATTGAACTTGAAAATTAGTAAACAGGTAGATTCAACATAGCTTGTACCGCTTCCAAATCAATATGTGCAGGTACAATGTAAACTTGATATGTACAGTGTACATTACTTCTACATGTCCAGGTTCATTCATTCATTGTGTACATGGCCCATTGTCCTTAAAATCAACATTTGTGTTTCCATGGTTGCACCAAGCAATGTTGATCTTATCTAGCATGTGAGAAAATGTTGAACATAAAACTTACCGGTATGCAAATAGCTGGTTAGCACAAAAAAGCTAACATGTACAGTGTACATGCAGGTACAGTGTACATGTATATTAAGTACGGTACTGTATGACTGCAGTGTCATTGTTATTTTACAAATAAAACAGCTCAGTCATAGAAACTTGAAAGGTGTGAAACTGTAATTGTAAAAGGGTGACAAGCATTTTACAGAACCATACCAATGTTTTGATTATCGCCATTAGTACACAGGTACAAACTTTCCATACATGTAGAAAATTATTTTTTCTTTTGCTTCAGTCTTGCACTCTCTCTGGTGTGTCAGCATGATTTAGACTCGAGTATACCAAAGGAATTCTTATCATTTGGAAAAAATATCTTATTATTTGTTGTTGTTTGTTGAGATGGCATTGTATAAATAGGGATGATGATGATTTTGTATGGAGTTCAATTGCTTCCGTTATAAATTCTGAGACTGAAAATCATTATAATGATGTGCAGTTCCATTTCCGATGTAGATCTAATTGTAATTAATATTTGCAGGTTTGAATCATTTATTGATTTTTTTTTCGTCTATAATTTAATCTGCTTGAAATTTGCAAAAAATGATCTTAAACTTTCCAAAAATGACTACCGGTAAATATATCTCCCAGTGTGGGTCTAGTTCACAGTACTTTAACAGGACGCTGCTTTCACAGGCAAGCCGAGCCCGTCTCCGGCGCCCACCCACCTGGGGCTCAGGTTCATGCAGATAGGCTATGACTTGCCCGCAGCTGCACCATCATTGTCGTCTTCTTCTTCTCTAAGACTTTCTCTTCCTTCTATCTCACTAATTCCCCATCATCATCACTATCACTGTCACTTGCTGTTAAAGCTGTTTTCATCAATTTTCATGTCTAAATCAAGTAAGACTTCCTCCTCAAGATCGGACATTGTGATGAGATAATGGGCATTCGAGTCACATTTACACATACTGTATTTGCCGGCGATAAGGCCGCACCGCCGCATAGGTCGCACCCTAACTTTGACATTTCAAAGAGGGGAAGAAAAAAAAAGGAAAACAAAACCAACGGACAAAACAAAATAATCGTAATTTTCTCGAAAAACACTATTTTTTTTTTTACAAACTGATACCAAATTCTTCAATAGCAGGGCTTAAATTAATCCAAGGCCACCAAGGCCATGGCCTTGGATGCCCCCTTGATTGGCCTCAATGCCCCTCCCATTGGCCTTGGAGATTTTTTGTGCCCTTTCCAATTCTTCCTATTTGTGCTGTAATATAGGAATGTGCCCTACAGAAAAGTGGCCTTGCCCTAAATTTTTTGAAATTTAAGGCCTGCAATAGTGCAGTAAGGGGGGCTTGGGAGAGCCCTCGCGCATTAGCCCAACTTGCTACGTTACAAACATTAATGGCAAACAGCAGGCTGATCAAGGGCAGAAAAACGGGTAGCAATTTCATCACTTAGCAGATTTGTATCACTTTAAAGCATATCACAGGCATTTTTTTGGGGGGTGGGGAGGGGGGCTTTTTTCTGAATAGTAAATAGTAAATAAATGGAGGCGGGCGGGGTTGAGAAACATTACATTTTTGTTATTTGGCCTACCAGTAATCTAGATCGCAAGCTTCAGTCTCTAGTCTTATAATCTACTTTCAGTTTTACTGAGACCTTCATGTATACATGTAGCTTCACTGACTGCCTCTATACAGACAATGACCGAAGTACCGTACATCATATGGGGTTGTGTCAGTGCAGTTTGGGGAGGTTACGCAATGCTGTCAGTGTGTGATTGCTGATCTCATCATGTGCAGTACTGTTTTTTTATGTTTTTTTTATACTAGGGGTCTAACGTCTATACAAAAATTTGATTTATTTTCTTTCCAATTATTGTTTTCTAAATTAAACCATTTAAGTCTAGATAAAGAACAAAAGGGCACAATCGGCAGTTGTGCATGCAACGAGGTCGAGGGTACAGTGTAGGGTATACAGTCCGACATCTGTCACTGTGTATGGGCAGTAGGGGCGCTAGTCCGAGAATAAAGATCGCCGCATAAACAAGGATAAACGTGGACAAATCGTGTCCTCAAAAATAAGGATCGTCAGCATTTTTTGCAAAAATGCTGACGATCTGCGCATTTGCGATGCGAAAAACGGATTCTACGATGACGCTCCATTATGCAATTCTCATTGACGCAGCACAGAGACTTTCACGTTATCTAAACGATAAATCCCAGGAAGACAGACAACCTGTAAAACTAAAAGTAGACGTTGAACTGTTTTTTCGCATTACCAGGGCACGGATCGAGAATCCTCCAACCGCAGAGCGCAAAAGAAAAAAAGGTTGCAGTTTGTCCGCGTTTACAAGGATCCTCGTTTATGCGAACAATTCTCATTCTCGGACCAGCTCCCCTAATGTTGGGGGAAGGTTAACAAATGTGATTTGTTAAAGAATTCCCCATACCAAATGGATATTTCTGTCTAGAATCACATTTGCATGAATCAAGATAATCCACGCTCTCACACTCAGTCTTCACAGAATCAGTGAGTGAGTTCACTGAAGTTAATTGAGCCAGGGCAAGGCCGAGTCTGAGCCTCACTCTTGACAGACACAGCACTCTCCACTCGTTTCTCAAATGCCCAGTAATGAGTAAATGCCCAGTAAATCTAATGGAATATCTAACTGTAAGAAATCCCTGTAATTGGTAGCCGCTTTATTACTTGGGCTTAGCCTAGTTTTGTACGTGCATGCAAACAAATGTCATGTCATAAACATTGACGGTCTGACCCGTGCCGTATGCGTGTGTAGCAGCTGATGAAAACATGTACACTGGAGATGCCATGGTTGGGCGGCGGAGAAGCGTCCTGCGCTGCCAGGGATACGAAGCGAGGCGGAAGTAAAAGAAAACTAGCTAATATGGCCATAGAAATGAAATGTCACGGTGAACAAAATATTAGCGAAATCATATCATGGTTTAAAGACTCACCTTTCAATATATGTCATAAAAACTAAGCGTAAATATAAGGACTCTGCCCAAATTTGACCAAACTTCGTCTCATTTACCGCACGCGCATATTTTTTTTACACAACTGTTTAGCCACTTCAGTCAAATATACTGTGCAAACGACTAGAGACAGAGTCTAGCATTACCCTTTAATAGCATTGTTGGATTGCTGGGGCTGTACCAACTCTTAAATACTCGTATTTAAGAGTTCTGTGGGCTATACACGTGTACATACTCGTTATTTGTTTTGGGTTAAATCTATCCTCTCTTCTCTTTCATTATGTATTTCTGTGTTCTCCTTCAATCTATCCTTTTCTCTTTTGTCATGTATTTTGTTTTCTTTTTCTTCAATCTATCCTTTTTCTAACCGGCTCCTTCGTAATTTGTTTTTCCACGTACAATCTATCCCCCTGAGTTCTCCTTCGGTTATGTAATTCTTTTGTTCTCCTTCGTTCTAACCTCTTCTCTTTTGTTTTATGTATTTCTTTGTTTCTCCTTCAATCTATCCCTTTCTCTTTCTCCCCTGTTTTTCCTTAGTCTAGATCTATTATCCTTTTAGCTGTATTTTTATGTTCTTTCTTTGACTTATACTCTTCTCTTTCCTTATGTATTTCCTTGTTTTTCCTTCTCCATATTATCCTCTCTTATATCCTTGTTTTCCGCCCTTTCTACCATGTTCCCTTCCCTGGGTGTACGTGCTTGCACATTATAGTGCGCTGACAACTTAGACTCTTTCACCAGAGCACTTCTTGGAAATTTTTCGCGAAAATGGCTAAACAGTTGTGTAAAAAAAATATGCGCTTACCGCACTGGCAAGTTCGCTATCGATCGCTTGATGATAAGTATACTCGGCTGTGATTGGCTGAATTTCGGTAGATCTACGGTGGTAGTAAACAGCCAAATATGAAGCTAAAAAATGGTTGTAGTTGAATTTTCAAAGATGGCGTTTGTCAGTTTTCACAAACTAACTAATAAACCCTCCATTCTTAATGTAGAGACAGTTATGGCTGTCTCATTATTGACCCTTTTTTTTTATATTGTTTGGCTGAATAGTAACCAAATTTTAAGCAAGCATTGTGCCTGTCATTCATTCATATTTATATTTTGTTTATAATAAGCTTTAAAGGTACTATGTCCCATTTGCAGGCCAAAAAAATGAAAAAGTTAAATTCCAACTGCATTTGAAAGATAATACTAATTTAAAACTTCCCTAAAAAAGGTGGGGCTTGAAAATGTCTTCAAGTGGGAAAATAACGACTATTAGTTGTCAAATCGACTTTAGGGCTATAGAGCCCAAAAGTAATAGTCTTGATTTTCAGACAATTGTACCGAATGGTCATACGTTTTATGCTGCGCAAAGATTCAATCAGTTTAATCTAGGCCATCACAAGAAGTGGGTTATTGATGTAGACAAATGCTCATGTACCCTTTACAACTCTTTTCATGTACATGTATGTTATTACCAAAGAAGAAAAAAAGCCAGTCAGTCACTCATTAGTGTCTGACAGTGAAGTCTAGCAAGTAAACAGGTTTCCTTGCATAATTTGAATATGAGGACACGACTAACGTTAAAATTTCACATATAGGACATACATGACATATTCATAATTCCTGCAAAGTTCTACAGAATTTGAGGTTGGCAGCAAAAGGGACATAGTACCTTTAATTACTGTTATATGTCTCTAATTACTATTGTCATCTTGAATTCTAAATTGTATCGTTATTCATGCTGTGTATACTCACAATACCTCATGGGGTATGATATATTTGTCTGTATGCATTTATCACAATTTTCAGATTATGTTTTTTGTTGTATTGATAGCCCCACCCACACCTCCTCTATTGCTCTTCTCTGCTCTTTCTATTCTCTCTCCCGCTCTGTCTCTTTCACGTTCCATCTCCCCTATCTCTCACACACTGTCTCTTCACCTCCCTCTCTCTGACTTCATTCCTGCCCCCCCCCCCCCCCACATTCTCTCTCTCTCTCTCTCACTACTTTCCGCCTCCCCAGTTTCTCAGTGTGTGTAATTTGTATATCCCTCCCCCCCCCCCACACACACACACCCTCTCTCTCTCTCTCTCTCTCTCTCTTCTTGCCACATGAAATTGTTTGGTAGGCATTATAGCAACCCCTGCCCTTCGAGGCTACACTTCATTGTATGAGCATTTCAACACACCAATGTATGACACAGACACTTTTGATATCAACATTCATCTAATGCATGTTTTATTTCATGTGAAGATAATCCTCATTCCAATGCATCATGTGCACACCATCAATTCCTTTTAAAAAAAAACTGACATTCTATTCATCTTCATCTGTCTCATCTAACAATCGATCATATCAACACAGACGGGAACTTTGTATCACATAATTCACATATCAAAACATTTATGATTATTGTAACAATATGATTATACTCTAGTCAATGGTATAAGAGTATGCTATCGAGAGAGAAAAGAGTATTTGACAATTTCTTTTATTCAATTCTATTAGAAATGCACAGCCTTATGGAAATATTGAAGCTGCAAACAGGAAATACATTTCATTATTGATTCAGGTAAATTGTTTATTCTTTGAATTGCGCAAAAGTCACTGTTTTGCAGGTTCCCATCAGTAAACATGGGGAAATAAATACATGAACGAAACAGAACGAATGAAACTTACTGCATTGTAATGCTAAATGATATAAATATTAGTATACAACTTGTAAGATATCATAACATGACCATAACAATGTTAAACTGTTGACTATATACTGAATTCTCTCATTCCCAAGGTTTAACCCAGGAACAACCTGTTTCCCATACACAACAGACACAAATTAATAAAGGTATCAGTATAATTCTTCTCTCTATCTCTCTATATCAACCCTCCATCACATTCACTTACCAGTTATGTCAGCCCTTCTTTCAGTCCTTCAGGTAATATTTCAAAACAACAGGTGTCACCATAAATAATAATAATAATAATAATAATATCAGTAGAACCTTTTCTATGGGAAAATTACAATATTTTGGACTTTATCGAGCCACACATTACGTTATAATTTGATTTGCCTGAATTTACTGCCAGTGCATTTCACACAAGGAGCTTAAACCATGCAGGCGTGTTGTGGGGGGGGGGGGGGGGGGGGGAAGAGGAGCAGTTCAGAAAAAAAAGGGGAAAAAAGGGTAAATTCCTATAGATAATGGTAATAAATATCCATATGTAGGCCTACTCTTAACCTGCAAAATTTCTTTGGTCCTTTCGATCAACCATCCTTCGGGGTAATGCCAGGCTATAGACCAGTTCCTAGTTAGCTTTGGTACAAATAACCCCTCAAAAAACAACCACAGATCTTTTACACATGGGACGTCCCACTTTGTGCATTTTAGAATAATCAATGCCAAAGTGACGGAGGTGCTTCATGAATACTTTTTGTTCCCCTTTTGAGAAAAATACTTCCACCTTTGTATCAAAGAATGTACCGTCCATGAGTAATGATTACATAACTTTCATAAGCATGAATCCAGTATTCGCATTTTAGAATAATCAATGCCAAAGTGACGGAGGTGCTTCATGAATACCTTTTGTTTCCCCTTTTGAAAAAAATACTTCCACCTGTGTATCAGAGAATATACCATCCATGAATAATGATTACATAACTTTCATAAGCATGAATCCAGTATTCGTCTCCGTGGGTGTAACCATTGACCTTTATTTGCCCATGCGCAGATTGTATCAACAAACTGGCTTGTTATTTTACTATTTGGGACCTAGGGGGCACAAATACTTGTAACATACATGTAACTTACTCATCGATAAGGTTAATCATTCGTTCTGTCAATCACTAACTATCATAACTCCTTCATGCATTCTTTCTTTCTTTACAGCATTCATCCTATTACATGGTTAGTTTTAATTCATCCTTCCCTCCATCATGACCAGTCAATCACTCATTTTGCCTACCACTGAAAACCCTTTACCAAACCGCAACTTGGATGTTAATAACACTTTGGTTGCTCTCTTGGCCTCTGTGCAAAGTTGTTCGTTTGGCACATGTGCAATTTTGCAATCAGTTCTTCTGTCAATCCATTCCTAGGATTTTTTAAATCAGTAACTGATATTTATTTAATCTCTCTATCATTATCATTCAGCTCTTCTATCCATCCATCCCTAGGAATCTTTCTTACGATCCGTGCTTGTATCTTGATCCATCTTTTGATTTGTGTAAATCCAAATGAAAACAGGATTTTGTCTTCCTATCACTGACTGGTACATGTATCTCATTCAGTTCTTCTGTCAATCCATCCTTACTACCTTTTCCTAATATCTATGCTGTTAGAACACAACCCACCCCTAGCACTCTTACATGTATATCTTCTTCTTGTTAGTATTTGATATTCAGTCCATCCCTCCATTATGATCATTCAGTTCTTCTGTCAATCGATCTCTAGGACTCTTTCTTACTTTCTAAATCCACACATGTACCATTCTTCCTCAATAAGTCTCTCAATCCATACCAGAATTTTCGTCTTACTATCAGCGATTGGTATTTTTGTTTCAGTTCTTCTGTCAATCTTTCTCTAGGACTCTTTCTAAACCACCCATTCTCCCTCGATAAGTTTCTCAATCCATACCGGGATTATGTCTTACTATCAATGATTTGTATTTCATTTCATATATCTTCTTATTGTTAGTAATTGATATTCAGTCCATCCCCTCTATTATGATCATTTCAGTTCTTCTGTTGATCCATCTCTAGGAATCTTTCTTACTATCCGAGCTGCTTGCGATCACTCCAAGGTGACTGTTTGTGAGGAAGTCACACGACGGCATGCTAGATACAGCCTGATGAACATGGAGGGGTAGAATCTCCTCAGGAAGCCTAAAAAAATATTACAAAATATAATTGATTTTAGACTTTGACAAATTGTTCAAGATTTTAATTTGTTTTCTCTTCTTTGTTTTCTGTTTTTTCAATTACTGATATCTGGGGAGTGTTTCACAAAGACTAAGATCGACCTTAAGTTGGACTTAACTATGGCAGACCCTTCATGCCACTGGTTGCTCTCACGTTATAATGATCTTTAGATAATATTTTTTCCTTCAATAATGAACTATTAAGAAAATTAAATTCTGAAGATTTGTGACCATGATTTGTGCGTCCCTAGAGAGACCCCATACCAGTAAATGGTGAGAGCAAACAGTGGCATGAACGGCCTGCCATAGTTAAGTCGATCTTAGTCTTTGTGAAACACTCCCATGATGTTACATTTTTATTTTCACTTACCATTTGGATGATCATCTAATACTATGGCAAAGTATTCACTGCACTACTACTCGTGAATTAAAGAGGTTTGCAAGTTCATTTTCAAGATTTCACTTCACGTTGTTCTTTTATTCAAACCATCATTCGTTCTCTTACAAGTTCATACTAATCTTAGTTGAATTTTGCAGAAGAACTATTTTTTGTTGTTCCAACAGATTCAACTTATTTTAAAGGTATTACAAAGTTTTGGTATGGGGTCATGAATTTGGTTCAAATTAACATATTGGAAGCATATACGTTCCTACAATATTCAGTGATCGTTGTCGCGGTTGAAATCGAGGCAAAAGTTATGAAATTATAAATAATAAACTCTTTATGTTGTATAGCTCCCTCTCAAGATCAAGATATTAATTTAGCTATGAAACAATGTTTCTTGACTAAAATCAACTGATTAGCTATTCCCGTTTAGAAATTATAGATCACAACTACATATTCTGAAATTTTCATGGTCGCAGCTACCATTGTACGGCAATAGGCGCTGTTTGAAATTTATCAAAATTTACCGGGAGCACCTGTAAATTTTTATATTCAATTTTTCTCAAAAACAGAAGTGTTTTAGGGGCTAATTTTTTAGTGCTTATAATACATCCACAGGGGCATCCAAATATATCAAAATTGTAAAGATTCACTATCCACCCAATTTTCAAAATTTCCCAAAACTTTGTATTACCTTTAAGTTAACTGTAGATAGAAGTTGATGACTATACATTTATGTACAGGAACAGGAAAAAATGGAACAACCAATGAACATATAATGAAATTTAATCAAACATGCATAAATATATCAATATAAATGTATTTGTTTATACCTGTGATCTTCCCTATTTCCAAAGCTCTTAGATAGAGACGCTCTGACGAGATCACTGAGGAATTGTCTGGTTGCCTGTGGAAAAATCAAGAAAAAAAGATAGAGAGAGAGAAATAACGGCTGCCAAAATGTACTTGTTAATCCTTGGTCAAATATCCTACTTAGTAATACAATTTAGGCAAATTATATTTCTATTTTATTTTTGTGTAGGAGCAAATGTGAGGGTTGTCAATCACATCACAGTGACATTACCAATTTTTGGAGGGAATATGTAAAGTTGTCTAAAAAGGAACACAAAATAAAAGGAAAGTTCAATTGAATTACTAATTTCATTTGGAGATGCATAGTAGTGGGTTCTAATGGGGAATATCGACACCATTCGGGTGTTTACCCAAAAAGAGGTTTTGTCAATCACCAGAATTAGCCTTCAGTTTGTGACCAACATGCCTTATGTAAGTAATGCTTCGCATTTTCGCATTTGGAAAGATCATTATCTTTATTCCCGCACACAAGAATCTCTGAGAGACTAGGGGGTATTTCTTGATGGGACCACGCGTTTGGTTTGTGCAAGCCTTGTACAACCATTAATGATATCCACCAAGTCTGGTGCCAGCGAATAAAGACCTACTGCACATGAAAACTGACTACCATCTCCCTTTAAGATATCTATTTTAACTTATTTTTGTTCTGGCTCATTGAAGCCACTCTAAAAGTTTACCTATCTAGACAGATTCTACAGCATTAACATGTTTTTTCCTCTCCATCAATTCAATTCAATTAAATAAAGGTTTAATTCAAACATGTCTTACAGACAGTGTCTGAATTGCACATGAGTACCTATATGGTTGTAAATTTAACAAAATGCATCTACATGTATCCCATGAAATATACTGTAACCATAATTTAAACTCTGGCATAAAACTGCATAAAATTGATTAAATCAAATCATACATAAAAATAACAGCGAGCATACATAACATATGCTTTAAAAAGGTGAACAAAGATGAAAAAAACAAAAATTACCACTATAGAAAGATTGACTTTACATAGAGGGTGCTACAATAAGAGAATTGAATGTATACTTACAGTATATATCATTTCTTGGATGACCGGAGAATATGTATCTTCCCCGACTTGTATCGGTCTAAAGTGAACACCAATCTAGGAAATAAAACAGAGAGGGAGCGGTAGAGAGAAGATTAAAACAATATTTTTCCATTTCTTTTAAATTCAACACTGCACTTTGATTCACACATAATTTTGTACCTCAGAATAATTATTTTAAAATAAATTTTCTTTTTACTGCATTATAATGACACATTTTCTAATTACAGCCAAATAGTGGAGTGATCTTTTGCTTCTGTATTGCATTTATGATGAACAATATGTTTACTTGTATTAACGTGAGATTTCGATTAGCAATCGTTATGTAATTTAACTTCTTATCAATTTCCTTTTTCGCTTTAATCAATGATCCTATGTTTAAAATGACCGAGATGACCCTAGAGGTATATCTTCATATTACCTAGCAAAATCATACAATCGCAAATAGAAACTCCACAAAGCAGTGGATTATTTATGTATTCTATACTTTTTCCTCACTCATTATTACCTGAGGGGTCCACAATTTACAAGCTCTGCTTTTCGGTGCACCTCTCCATTTCCTCAAAATGTAAATGCAGTTAAATTTATAATTCAATTTTTGTCTTCCTCAAATGTATAAATTGCTGTAAAGATTTGTTTATTACAAATGTAACTATGTTTTGTATACATTTTACATTGTATTCGTTATTATGTATTGGATTTTGTTAAAAATAAAAAAATGAAAATGAAACAAACCTTCTCCGCAGCCTCTCTGACACAAAGAGCCCCCTCGCTGGGTGGCATGAAGCACTTCAGCTGCTGTTTCTCCTCCGAGCCCTCCGTCTTCACCTTCAACCTCTTGGAGGGGTCACCCAAGCTGATGATATCGATCTCCATATCATCGTCTTCGCTCATGCCTCGCCTGAGGGACTGGCAGCTCTTCAAGCGTTCACCCAGCTCCTCCGGGACGCTGAAGGTCGTGTTCTTTAGCACACCTGGGATGGATGGAAGCAACAGAATGCAGTGAGTGAAAGATCACCAATGATATGTAGGTGAATGATCATGTCTTCAATACATCTCTGCCAAATTGCCAAGAAAATAATCCTTAAAGACTAAGTCCACTCCAAAAATAGATGATTTTAATTAATGCAAAAAAACAAGACAAACAGAGCAAAAAATATTTGAGTAAAATCCTATGACTAATAAGGAAGTTATGCATTTTTGTTATAGTATGAAATCTTATCTTAACAGTAATCCGATTTTGCTCAAACTTTTTTTGATTGGTTTGTCTGATTTATCTGCGTCATTAGTGCTGTGTCCAGAATTGAACCCTTGACCTTTGCATATCAAATCAAGTGCTTAAACCACTCGAACACGACACCTCTCTTTATAAAAAGAGAACATACACGACTGTTATTTTTCCTTGATTAATTTTTTTTCGCACTGGGCGACCCTTAAACATATTTGCTGGTTCTTAAATTCGCGTTGCACACAATTCAGCTTGTTCAAAACTTGCATAAAGAAGTCATGCTTATATTTTCCCAAGTTCTACAATTTGTGCTTGCCAAGTTTACAGTACCTGTTTTACTGAGATGGTTTCTCAGACACCCTGTAGTTCCTGCACTCCTTTCTTCAGTTTTCTCACTTCCTTGACAATTGACCTCGCCGCAGAACCTGCATCTTGACCTCTGGGAAAAGCTCTTCAATCCTACAAGGAAACAAAATCAAATGACACTAGAAATGAGTGAAAAGTATTTCAAAGGCATCTTTAAGTTAAATATGAGATGCATGGCCCTACATGTTATCAATGTCTGTGATATGGTGAAGCCCCAAACAAAATCGCCCTTCAAAATGATCAAATAATTGCCCCCTCGTCAAATAATAATAATAACTGTATTTATATAGCGCCTTTTCCAAAGGATGCAAGGCGCTGTCTCTTAGTCTATCAACAATTTAAGAGGAGTTGTACAGATAGGTTTTCAGTTGTTTTTTGAAGAAATCTAGTGAAGTACTGTTTCTTATTAAAGAACGAGGAGAGTTTGTTCCAGAAACGTGGCCATGTGGGGCTAAGGACTGAAAGGATTTGAAACCAGCCTGTTTACGGGATTTGGGAATGACATAGGTAGAAGCTGATGAAGGCCTAAGAGAATATGACATTCTCTGTTGCTGAAAGAGTGAGGAAATGTATACAGGAAGGGTGGTCGACATAGATTTGAAATGACACACTGGAAATGAGTAAAAAGTATTTTAAAGGGATGGGGTATCTTTGCCTCAGATTCTAGACAAAATCATGGATTTGGCTCATGCTGCCAGGCAGGTCAGTCAGGAATCCCATGACTTTTAAAAACCGACCGTCCGTCTGACTATCAAGATATTTATGAATGGAATTCAAAATTTCAAAAACAGTATAACACTACAGTCTATTGGGGGAAATGAGTATCGGTATGGTAAAACCGGTCACTCAAAGACTTTGACTTTTTGATTGAGGCACTTCATGATCATTTTGAAGCGCAATTTTGTTAGGGCTTCAATATTACACTACATGTATATCACAGAACACGTAGGGCCTTGCATCTCAGATTTGTAACATTGTTTAAAGATGCCTTTAACAAATAGCCAAATACAGGGCCAGATACAGTAAAAAACCTGAACCCCAAAGATTTGCTACTGGACCGTATTGGCCACAATATCCTATCCTGTATGTAGAGTGCAGTATCTCATGGCATTAGGACCTCTAACTGTGTTCTTGATGAGTAAAAAACCCTCTTGGCAAGTTCTTTCCCAGTAAGAGATCTTGCCGTCATCAAGATAGCATATTTCAGAGTATGGTATAAGATATCTCTCAATTATTAAAATATCTTTTCTGTCCTATGTGTTTGAACAGATAAAGTAGAATTCGTCGCAAGCATATACAGCAATAAATCAAGGAAATCTTACTACACTTTTCTAAGACCTTACCAATACTGTGTATGGGCAAATAATTGCCCCCTCGCCAAAATCAATACAGAGTTAGATTAAAGGTACTATGTCCCATTTGCAGACCAACAAATTGATAAGGTTAAATTTCAATTTAGAACTTCCCTCAAAACGAAAGGGCTTGAAAGTGGTTTTTAGTGGGGAAATAACGACCATTAGGACATACATGTACTTGATATATTCATAATTTCTGCAAAGTTCTACGAAATTTGATGTTGGCTGCAGAAAGGGACATAGTATCTTTAAGCGAAAGAGAGATAAATGGCAAACTCTGACCTGGTTCAGGAGGGGTGAATCCATGACGGCGGCACCAGATGACGATCCTCTTCTTGCTCCACATGGGCACCTTGCGCAGGCACTGGACCCGGGCCTTGAGGCGCGTCAGCTTGTCCCGCATGAACACCACCCTCTGCCACTCCATCGAGCGGCGCTTGGCGAGCGTCCAGGAGTGGTAGTGCTCCAGAGAGGTGGCGCAGAATGGCAACTCGTTTTGAACTGCAGGATAGGATAGGACACACATGGCAAAAATTGAAAGCTCAAACGATAACTTACCTGTTTGAAATTTGAGTGTACTTTTATGAGGGACTAGAGGGAAGAGACTCTCAAAAAAGGAATGAAAAACTCGGAAATTGTTCCCAAAGGAAAACAAACGTAATAAGTTTACATTTGATTGAAGTAATTCGCCGGAAAACACAAAATTCCCGGAGAACAAAGTGTTGATATTTCACAAATTTTTACAAATGCATGAAAGAGTTACTCTTTCAAAATGGCAACGAAGCGATAATGAGTGCACAAGGGTGAAGCGGGCTCTCAATTAGTCTCTTTACAAGACTCAAGAAGTAAAATCAATATTGTATCACACCAACAAGAATTTTTGGTTAACTTTGTATAAAGTAAATGCAATCAATCAAATAATAATATTAGAAATTCATAAGGCACCGAATCCACTTGAAATCAAATGATCAAGGTCCACTTGTGAAACAAAAACAAAATAGAGATCACATAAAAGCATCCGCATAATAAACAAAGGAACAGAAGTAAGATAAAACATACAAATATGAAAGAACAATTAATCATAAAATATTAATCAGATGATTTTTAAAATCATTATCAAATCTATTGAGGGAAAACATTCCACAGCAAAGGCCCTGCATGAGCAAAGGTTCTTTTCCCCACTTAGTATTGAGCTTAGGAAGTACAAGAAATCCTGAGTTTTTGACCGTACAGTTTTGGACGGAATGTTACGATTTTTCAAAGTAATATTGTACTGTGGAGCAATGAGTAATACGAGAGTGAATCCGAATGAATACAAAATTCACTACAAATTCATTGTTTTTCCACTAATAATTATAATAAGCTCTTTATAGGCACATGTGCTGCTTGAAGTCTAATCCAAGGTCCGTGTAATTGCCACTTGAAAATTCCAAAGTACTGATGCACTCAATATGCTACCATAATCTACTTCTAAAAATCTTTATCCCAGTCCACTATTAGCAACCCGTACCTTTTCTTAACCTACTGACAACTGTTAAAGCCAGGAAATACTTGGTCAAGTCAATGGGGAAAAAATAATTATCCAAAAGGTTGCACAAAAAAGGAATATATTTGGATATTTATTCATCTAATTTTGTTTAACCTTGTTCACACTACATTTCATGGAATCATAACCTAATTCTGACTTACCTCTTGTCGGATCTATGAGCGGTGCTTGTTCTGCCACGTACTTGACCAGCTGCTCGATGGACGTCACTCCGTACAGGTTGGTCTGCTCTTCAAAGTGTTCCCCAAGAAGCCTCTTCCAAATCCTCAAGTCCTTGCTCTCCCACCCCTCAACCTCACCCCCGTCGTCGTCCTCCTCCTCCTCCTCCTTCCGGACTACCACCGCACCCTTGCCTAGAGTCAAGATAGGTGCCGTTGCAAGAGCAGCCAAGACTGGATCTGTCCCGGGTTCCTGCTTGATCCGAATCACATGAACTTTGCTCCCCCCAACCTTTGATGTGTCAAAGGCAAGGCACGAAGGCTTCTGCATTCTGGTGTTAACCACCTTGATCATGCACTTGCCGGAGACGTTCGTTTTCGAAGCGGCAGCGGATAGTTTGTTTCTCTGGGCAATGTCACAAACGACAGCTCTGTTGGTCTTTTTGACTTCCTCACTGACGATGTTAGTTCTGGTGATAACCTGTGGATTCAGCTGCTTCGCAAAGCTACTTTTGGTTTTATCACAGTGGCCGTTCATGTTGCCTGTGGCTTGGTCTAAACCCACTTCTACTTCCATGGCTTCTTCAATTTCAACATCAATGTTTGGTTCCTCCTTGATTTGTATTGTACACTTGTTTGATTCTGTATTCTCTTTTGGAGTAACACCATTCCCATCCGATTGAACCATGACGTCACTGGAGACTCCCGCAACTTCGACATTGCTGCAAATTTCAGAGACACTAACTTGCATAGATTCAAGATTTTGCACTTCTCCCTCGGGTGACAACACAGTTTTACTTGAGGTAGCTCCTGCAGTTCTGTCTTTACCAATCACTTTGGCAGCATCAATAAGATCTGCTCTTTTGACACGAACAGAATCCAAGGAAATATTTGACAGTCTATTGCCATCTGAACTGGTGTTTGTGCTCAAAATCGAGGCACCACCTGTAGCCTCATCCTTAACTAACACATCCTCTGCAACCTCCACCACACTTGCCGTGCTGCTTGCATTGTTTTTGTCTGTAACTTTTGAGAAGTGGCCTTTGACATCATCAAGAGGAGGTACGAATTTGGTGATTGTTTTGACAGTGGGTTGTCCTGTTCTGACCTGTATTGTTTTATTAGAGTTTGTAAGCAATGACGCTGATTGCGATTGGAGCACAACTGTCTTTGAGGACACTGCTTTTGAAGCTTGCGACAAGAGCACTGACGCACCACCCTTGATAGGCAGAGAAGCCTTCTGTTGCGACAAACCAGTCATCGGATTGAGAGCAACTTTCTGTGAGACGGGCGCCACCTGACCTGACACAACGTTCTGAATACCTGAGATCGTTTGGACATTGGTGCTCTTCGGAGCAGAAGGTGTGCGTTGCACCAGGACAACGCCACCCGCAGGGGTTCTGGCAAGCTGGCCCTTCATTTCGGGGATGAGTGAGATGCTGGAAGACGTCAGAGCCTGTTGGCTTGTGGAGGCTCCGAGAGCTGCAGGAACAAGCTTGGCCAACGTCTGGCCAGCTGACCGCTGTATCTGGATGACACCTCCTCCAGAGGCCACTCGCTGTGTGGCCGGTTTGGGAGAAATGATTGTTGATGCGCCCGATTTCTGGGTGACGGCGATCCGTGTCATCGGCTGGCCGGTGGTGTTGGCCTGTGGAGTGGAGGGGCGGGAGGAGGGATTGGGGACGGGCTGGATTTGAACGATGCTGCCTGGAGGGAGGGGCGGGACAATGGAACCTTGGGGAAGTATCAGAACATTGCTGGGTGATAGGAAGGAGCCTGAACCTGAAAAAAAAAGGAATTTGAAAAGTAAACATAAAGAAATATAACAATTAATGAAATAGATGTAAATATTTTCATTTTCACCATCACATTATCACCACTTTTTATTTCAATTTGTTATCTTCAATTTATCTTAAAATAGTGAGATTAGCAGAAAAGCACATCCAGCCCCTGGATCAATTCAATATCTTGCTTGAGTCTACTTACCTTGCTTTGATGCCTGTCCTGTCCGGCCTCCTTTCCCTGATTGGCCAGCGAAGACCTGCTGAGGGATCAAGATCACCTTTCCCTGGAGGTTCTTGTCCGTTGACTTGGCAGTTATATAATACTGCGTCCCGGCCGGAGGATTAGACATGACTGGCACGACCCCTGGCTGCTGCTGCTGTGGCTGTTGCGGACCCCTGACAGAAGGAGACTGCTGGACCAACGTTACACCGGTCGAACCCTTCCGAACCAATTGCGACGCCCCGACAGGTTGCTTTGCCAGCTGCGATATGCTGACCGTGCTCTGCAATGACGGGTTGGACGAGCTGACCAGGGTCTGGGAGCGCCCGGCGAAGCTCGGGACTGGAATTCTTTGGAGGGACATCGTGGGGGTTCCGGAGACTGCCTGTTTGGCAGCTTGCGTGGCGACTTTCCCGTTGGCTTTGGCTCCCAGGACTGTCTGATTCAGAGTCACGACTGTCCTGTTCTCCGTCTTTCCCTGCGGCCCAGGAGACACTGTCCTTGAGGGTTGTACTTCCTGGACAATCTGTCCATCCTGGATCCGGATCAGTTTACTTCCCGGTGACGATATCGCAACATCCCCGACGTTGATAGCTCCTGTATGCGTAGGGGAAACCTGCGCATCCTTCCCGACCTGATTGTTCGCTCCCTTTCCCGCTATCAGGGATGAAGGTGCGAAGACAACGGAATCAGCGGCACCGGTCGGGCTGACTTGGGTCGTCTTGATTGCCTCCAGGACAAGGCTCTTGTTGACATTGGTGGAGATGGGACCCAGCGGAGGCATGGCTCGTATTGGCTTTGCTGTATGAAGCAGGGCAGGTCCCGACTGGGCTTTGACCCTTGATGAGAGTTTTCCCAACGACAACGCCGATGTGGATGTTATATCTGTCAATAAAACATAATAAACTTAAAGGTAATGCAAAGTTTGGGGAAATTTTGGAAATTGGATGGATATTAATTTGTTGGATGCCCCTGTGGATGTATTATAAGCACCAGAAAATTTAGACCCTAAAAGACGCCTGCATTCGAGAAATTGAATAATAAAAAATAGGTGCTCCCAGTAAATTTCAAATATTTCAAATAGCGCGTTCCATGGTAGCTGCGACAATGGAAATCTCTGAATATGTACATGTAGTTGTCATATATAATTTCCTAACGGGAATAGCTAATCGGTCGATTATAGTCAAGAAACATTGTTTTAAAGTCAAATTAATATTATGACCTTGAGAAGGAGCTATACAACATAGAGAGTTAATTATTAACAATTTCATCACTTTAGGCTCGATTTCAACCGCGACAACGATCATTGAACATTTTTGGATCGCATATGCTTTCAATATGTTCAACCCTTAGCTAAATCTATCTTAAAAATTCCAAGTCCTTGACTAACAAAGTTGGTAATAAATAGATATCATAACATAACATCACATAATCCTAACTTAATATCTATAGGCAATATGTTACTGAAATTTAACGGATAGGACATTAAAAGGAGGCCCCGTGTATTAGGAGAGTCACATCCTTTGCATGTTAAGAACCCACAGCACTATTCGTATAAGAGTAGGGGGAAATCAGGCCGAGTATATACGGCATCTGCAGGAATCTTCAGTATTGAAGGAGGCAGATTGTATTGAAGAAGAAGAAGAAGGGTCCAAGTATGCCTTACTATGAGTATCTGTTCATACAACTACCCTAACAAATATTGAGCTCAAATATAATTGAGGACAATTTGAAAGGTGTACTGGTATGTCTTTTGACACCCCTATATACATCTGCAAGAATCTTTAGTATTGAAGGAGGCAAATTATCCATAAGAAGAAGAATATAATTAATTTGTTTAATCCCTGCAAGAGACTTTATGATAATTCATATTTCTTCTTTGACTTTACCAGAATTTTCCTCTCGCGGTCTGTCGTAGTTGGAGTCTATAGAAATGGGCGTGGCTCTGTTGCTGCCTTCTCCAGGCAATGACTTGACAAGCGGGCTGGACAGGCTCGAACTCCTGGAAGGAGGTCGCGATCGATCCGGCGTGGATTCGGGGGTTTTCGCCAGCGTCTCCAGAAGTAGCGGACTTGGGCTTGTTAGGCTCTGCCTGCGGGCGTCGTCGTTGGCGAGGGCCAGTGAGTTGCGGAGCGGGGTCGGGACTCGAGAGAGGTCGGGCTTCAGCCCCTCCTTGTAGTTGACCTTGGTGACAGTTGGGGTTGAAGGTCGCGACAAGGGGTCGCCGGATTCATTGAAGAGGTAGCGGTCCAGCTCAACGTCAACAATCTACGAGAGTTTCAAGTTCGGGGTACGCCGATTAGAATGTTTTGTTGATGTTTATGACGGAAATAATTAAAAGCATTGTCTATTCCAGTAAGAGTGCCAAGTGTAAAAACAAATTTCATGTAAATCTGATTTCAAAATAAGATATTATTTTTAAATAGTGACTAATTTCGTAATAGCAATAATAATATTTCTTGATTATTCTAAAATCAATGTTTATATAAGCACTTTGCAAAGGTGTTCTTCCTTAATGTTTATGAAGGGAACAATTAAAAGCATTGTCTATATCAGTTAGAGTGCCAAGTGTAAATCAAATGTCATGTAAATCTGATTTCAAAATAAGATATTATTTTTAAATAGTGACTGATTTAGTAATAGAAATCATAATATTTCCTGATTATTCTAAAAACAATGTTTATATAAGCACTTTGCAAAGGTGTTCTTCCTTGATGTTTATGAAGGGATTAATTAAAAGCATTGTCTATTTTCTATTTCAGTAAGGGTGCCAAGTGTAAAAACAAATTTCATGTAAATCTGATTTTAAAAATAAGATATTATTTTTAAATAGTCAGAGCCACAGCAGGGAAGCAAGAGAGGGACTATGGAAATATCTCAATATTTCTCCATTCAATATATACCAACCCGTCTTCCAATAAAATTAGAAATTCCTCATTTTTACAATACAAGTTGGCCATCTTCCTTACCGTTTCTGCACCAAGCGTCTGTAATCCAGTATATGTCCTGTCCAGCTGCAAGATTAAAATGAAGAAACAATCCAATGTTGGCAATGAAATAAAGCAGCATCAGCTTTTAAAAAAGTTAATTGTTATGCCAAACTGAAGACTAGTAACCTGCAACAAGCTTTCGGTTTTAAATCAAAGTTTCATGGATAATTCAGTACTTACAATCAACATCAGGATAATTACACATCCTACGCTCTCTGTTCTTGTGCACCTTTCCGTCTGTCTGTCTCTCTCTCTTTTTCTCCCATCCTCCCTCTCTCTCTCTCTCTCTCTCCCTCGCTCTTACCATCTATCTCTTTTTACCTATCTATGTATCAGATTTTATATAGGCCTAACTTTATCTAGTATCTCCCCCTCTCCCTCCCTCCCTCCCTCCCTCCCTCCCTCCCTCCCTCCCTCCCTCCCTCCCTCCCTCCCTCCCTCCCTCCCTCCCTCCCTCTCTCCTTATGACAAATTAGACTATTAAAGACGAACCTTGAGTTGGTGTATAATGTCCACCTTCTTATTGCGTGGGTCCCTGAAGTGAAGCTGGACTCGGATGGGGAATTCCCCCCAGCCTCTCCTGGTCAGATGAAACGGGGGCTCTCTGTAAAGTAGAAACATGACAATATGATGGATATGTTGCGCTTTATAAATATTGTTATTATTATTATTATTATTAATATAATATAGCATGGTACATTATCTCATCTTTAATAGAGCCCACGTCTTGCAAAACAATTGGTTGAAAGTGAGGTAAACAGTTAAAGGTAATGCAAAGTTTTGGTATGGGGTCATGAATTTGGTTCAAATGTACATATTGGAAGCATTTGTGAAACCCCACAATATTCAGTGATAGTTGTCGCGGTTGAAATCGAGTCTAAAGTTATGAAATTGTAAATAATACACTCTTTATGTTGTATAGCTCCCTCTCAAGGTCATGATATTAATTAAGCTATAAAACAGTGTTTCTTGATTATAATCGACCGATTAGCTTTTCCCATTTGTAAATTATATATCACAACTACATATTCTGAGATTTTCATGGTCGCAGATTCTATTGTACGGCCGTAGGCGCTATTTGAAATTCATCAAAATTTACATATTCAATTTTTCTCGAAAGCAGAAGTGTGTTAAGGGCTAAATTTTGTAGTGCTTATAATACATCCACAGGGGCATCTAAATATATCAAAATTGTAAAGAATCATTATTCACTCAATTTTCATAATTTCCCAAAACTTTGTATTACCTTTTAAATTATTCATACTCCTTGTAAATTTGAAGTTTTTAAAGTTCTTTTTGCATCTCAAGAATGAAAGGTGGACTGGTTGAATTAGGGCCATTGTTGAATACTTTTTGATAGATGTAAGCGTAAATATATCTCATTCTCAAGAAACATAAAGCGGGACAAAACAATTTGTCACATAATTAACAAATTACAAAACTTGGTAAAGGTATAGATAATCTAGTTGTTAGCTGTATGTAGGTAGATTAAAAGTATACTATATCCCCTTGCTTCAAGAAGCTCATTAACAAATATTGTAGTAGCCCTGAGATATATGCGGCGAGACAGTTTGTCTGTTCACCCTAAATATACATAACCCTACGACAATCCCCCAAATTTGCGAAAATAAAACGTTCTTAAGAATACTCAATAGTATACAATTAATATGCAGCAGTAAGGGCATCAGTAAGAATTACCTACACAAGGTACTTTTGGAACAGTCTAACACACCCGGGGCAATAGACAAGGGTGCTTGGACTGTTGCAAAGGTACCGAGTACGCGAGTGTGGGTAATTTTTACTAATGCCCGAACAAAATGGTGTGTATTATTTGCTTTAAAAGATGATGTTTTATAACATGATTTTACTAAAATTGTGTGTCAGGCAAAATAAATGCCTGGTCACGTGTACGCTCTCAACCAATCATTTGACTAGGATTCGCGTGATCATCTTATAAAGGCTTTTAACAGTATTCCATTTCTACAAGGTCTTTTTGAACTTACTTCACTTCCAAGAGGTCATTGGGCCTGTAGCTCGGATGGAGAAAGAACCAGACCTTCTCCACAAAGTGGTGTATCCGGGGTTCTTCCTCCCTCTCTCCCTCCCTCCCTCACTCTCTCTCCTGCCCCTCCTGCCCTTCCTTCCCTCCCATCTTCCCCCTCTCTCTCTCTCTCTCTCTCTCTATCTCTCCCTGCCCCTCCTGCTACTGACTTACTTCACTTCCAGAAGGTCATTGGGCCTGTAGCTGGGATGGAGAAAGAACCAGACCTTCTCCACAAAGTGGTGTATCCGAGGTTCTTCCGGCGGGCCCCTGACGTAGACCATCCACTTGTGGGTGGAGGGATCACTGTCCTCACGATGGCCGGGGGGTATGTACCTGATTTAAGAGAAGATCAGTATAAGCAGTCAAATAAAATAGAGAGATGGAGATGAGACAGACACAAAGACAGACATATGCAGAGATAGAGACAGGATAGATAGATAGGAAGACAGACAGAGACAGAGTCAGAAATAAAGAGAGAGAGAGAGAGAGAGAGGGGGAGAGGGGAGAGATAGGGGGAGGGAGAGAAGGAAGGGAGAGAGGGAGGGGAGGGAGAGAGGGGAAAAGGAGAGGGAGAGGGAGAGGAGACAGAGAGAGAGAGAGAGAGAGAGTTAGAGGCAGAGAGAGAGAGAGATATAGAGAGAAGAGAGAGACAGACAGAGAGAGAGAGAGAGAGAGAGAAAGAAAGGGGAAAGAGGGGGAGAGGGAGGAGGGTGAGAGGGAGAAGGGGAGGGAGAAGAGACACACAGATAGAGAGTGAGTGGTGATAGAGAGAGAGAGATCCTTACAGATAGAGAGAAGAATTACTTCACTACAACTTACTTTGACACGTTCCCCACAATGATGCGCTTCTTGACGTGGAGCCGTGACCCTTCACCTGCGTCTGCCTGGTTCACAGGAGGTTTCAAGTTGTCCAGGGGTGGGCCAACTCCAAATGTATCCTAAACATAATAATTAAATACATTTAACAAAAGAAAACAGGATGAATCACTCCCAGCTACAACCCAAGGATGTCACTACTTTCAAACAAAGTACCAGTATGGTATTTTCATATTAAGCTTTAATACAAACATCTACTACTACTACTACAGGCATACTTGTGTTAATGACCACCTGTCTGTAACCACCACAGGTCCATAACGACCACTTAAAATCCCCCTGTGAGATTTTATGCAGTTAAGAACCTGTACACAATGACCATCTGTCTAACGCGACCAGCGGCCACTCATTTTGCTTCCGCTGGCCACCGAAAATACCCACACAATGTCCGCCATCGCTAGCCATATAGCGACCAACAACAGCCGTGTAGCGACCAGCCACAGCAGCGCTTGAACCACAGCCATCTGTCTACAATGGGCAATATTTGTGTTTCCCTCGGGTGGTCGCTATAGACAGGTTTGACTGTACTACTACTACTACAACTCCATGATCCATTATACCTTAGAAACTTACAGACATATGTTCCATAATTGCAAATAAATGTATATTCATAATAGTAAGGAAATGAAGTTATGCTCTTGGCCATCTTTTGGATCTTGAGACAAGTTATAAACTAGATAAGATAGACAAAGTGTGACCGGCTTTCCTTTCATCAACTGACATGACATTTAACTCTCAAAGTCATGTGGAGGTGTTAATTACAATTTTGAATGGACTACTGAACAATAGCACTGATCCCTTTTTATTTAACTCTTTCCTCTTTTTATTCAACATTCAGAACATGCAGCAGCTTTTGTTAAATGTTGTCACAAGTGATTTCTAAGAGAACATCACATAGATACATCAAACAATTAAAGATATAGACCGGTGGTTGTAAATTGCGGTTCAAGGGTTTTGGGTGCAAAATATCCATTCAATATTGTGTAAATATTGTCTTGAGAGGTTTAGATGGCACTACTTCAACCTAAATTCTCAAAAAAAGTAGAAATATATGCCCAAATGTCCAATGTTGAAGTGCATTCGCGATATCTATCCAGGCCAGATAGATATGATAATTTACCAAATATATCAATTAGTAGGCAGTTTCCTGGCAAAATTTGTATCATCACGTGTATTAGTCAAAACATATTCTTTCACATGATTGGTAATAGGAGCTTCCATTTCATTTTTTGAGAGGGGGGCGTCTCCAAAACTGGTCTATACCTTGAAGAGAAAGAATTCAGGTCCTTGCAAACAAAGAGTTCACCATTAGCCAAAAAGTAATCATTCTACTGCAAACAAAAAGTCTTCTCACCTCTCCAGAATTCCTAGGGCCCTTGGGGCCAAGAAGCGGACTACTTCTCCCCGAGTCCAAAAAAGCTTCACTCCGACTCAGGAGCTCTCCGATGGGGGTGGACCGGCCATCCTCCATGGGAGAGGGAAAAGGGGGTGCCCCATCCCCTCGGCTGGAGGGCCGGGATAGGCTGATGTCCCCCTCCCCGAGTTGCAAGGTGGGAGGGGGGCTCGGGGACTGGGAGGGCTGGCCCAGGGCCCGCTGGATGGCAGGATGGCTCAGGTCCAACTTCTGCTTACTCTTCTGCAAGAAGGAAAGAAGAAAGCATAATCACTAAAGGAATATGAGGAGACCAAGAACATGCTTCTTACAATACAAAGCCAGGGAGGTGTTTCATAAAGCTGTTCGTAAAGTTACGCCTGACTTTACGAACGACTTGTATATGAAAAGGCAAATGGGATGCTCAATCATTATTGATTATTATTTATTAAGTTGAACTGTGCCGATGTAGATTAACATTCTTATTATAACAAACACTTTTAATGCAAAGTATATTTCTTGCCATAAATTAATTGAGATTATTGGACATTTCAGAAAAAACTTTGGGCATCCTATCTGGCACTTCATATACAAGTCGTTCGTAAAGTCATGCTTAACTTTACAAACTCTTTATGAAACACCCCCCAGGAAAGATATTTACAGAGGGGTAAAATGGCCTGAGAAATGGCATCAGTGTTAAACAGAGGAAGAGGGAAGTTGGCTCAGATTGAAGTGCCTGTGCCTTCAATGCCTACAACATCTTCAGTACCCTTCTAGTTGAGCAGGTTCTAAGCAAGTGTGTATGCATGTGTTAATATGCGTGCTCAACAATATATTTTCAGTTCACTGGAAAGGTTATTAAACTGTGCTCTTTGTAGAATAAATATTTGAAGGTCAAAACATGAAAACATAGAACCCCTTACATGAAGAGCTAAACAGATTTTGGTGAATGGTACATTTTAGATAAATGGCTAAAGAGATCAGGGGAGTATTTCACAAAGATTAAGATAGACTCAAGTTGGGCTTCAACTGTAGCAGGCCGTTCATGCCATTCCTGGCATTGGTTTTTCAAGGGAGGTGCAAATCGTGGTCACAAATCTATAGAATTTACATTTTGTGAAAATTCATTATTGAAGGAATATCTAAAGATCATAATTTCTAAGATTTTTTCCCTCTAATTTTACATCTGGTTCAAGACTTTTTAAGGGCATAAATTGCATACTGAAGTCAAAGTCCAAGTCAAGTTTAAAATGTAAGTAACTTTTTTTCTTCAACAATGAACTATTGAAAATGTAAATTCTGTAGATTTGTGACGTCTCTTGAGAGACCAATGGTGAGAGCAACCAGTGGCATCAATAAGTAAAATGTGATTTAATGGCATGACTAAAGCATTGACTTCCTGTACGTACCTCTCCTGATGTGGATGAAAGTCCGGCCTTCCCAAAATACCTTGCCACGATGCACGCCCTCAGCTTGTCAAGCTGGATGCGAGCCTTCTGGAGTCTCTGTGAGGATTAAACGCATCGTTTAACAAAGTTAAATCTGATATGCATGGCCCTACGAGTTATAAGTGTCTGTGATACGGTGTTATATTGCAGCTCTAAAGAAATTGAGCTTCAAAATTATCATGAAGTGCCTCAAAAAAAAGTAAAAATCTTTAAGTGACCGGTTTTACCATACTCATTTTCCCCAATAGACTGTAGTGTTATAAAAAACGTTAGGATAACGAAAAATGAAATTCTGATTTCCAATCATAAATATCTTGATAATCAGACAGGCGATCGGCTTGTAAAAGTCATGGGGTTGCTGACTGACTTAAATGTTTATAATTATAATTGCAGCATGAGATGAATCCAGGATTTTGTTTCAGAATCTGATGCAATGTTACTGAGTCACTTTAAATGTGAGAATTAAATGCAAGAAATCAGAGATCAAATATATGACCCTGTGCCATATGAGGACTAAAATATTCATTTCCTGCAAACTTCCCTTTGAGGCAGATTGACAGAGGGTAAATGTTTGGAGTTTGCTCTATACATGTAGGTGGTAGGCCGTACAATTTTTTTTTAAAAAGAAGAATAGTAGTCGGCTTTCATGGGGAATTCGACACCGTTCAGGTGTTTACCCTAAACTGTTTACCCTAAACAGGCGTTGTCAATCACCAGGATTAGACTTCAGTTTTATGATCAAAATGCCTTATGTAATGCCTTGTATTTCCTCATCCTTTCCTCGACAAGGTAAAGTCATTAACTCACTTTTCCCTCACCCCAAGACTCTCCGAGAGACAAAAGGGTATTTCTTGATGGACCTACAGGTTTGCTGTGTGCAGACTTGAAAACACATTAATTGTATTTCCACCAAGTCTGGTGTCAGCAAATTATGGCCTTCTGCACATGGAAACTGACGACCCATTCCCTTTAACCGAGCACTTCCTGTACATATTGGGGGCGAAACCTTGTTCAACCATGCATCTTGAATGGTTATATAGGGTAGAGGGGCTTCAAATGTATAAAGTTCAAAACAACTAATCATCTATTTTTGGGGACATGAGAAGTTTGATGAAATTCCCTTGATTAGAACAAGTTGTTCCTCAAGTGCTATCAACATCTTTAGGAAGAATCGTTAAAACTATAGTAATTATAGAACTTTATAGGCACAATATAAATGTACCAGTAGCTCTCAGCTACTATCATTGAAAACAAAATTACCAGTGTGACGTATTATCGAGAATTTTTTTTTTAAACTTACCTCATCAACGACTTCGATCTCCTTCTCTTTGTCTAAGAGAGCAAGGTTGAATTGTTTCTTGATGACGACTTGCATTCGCCGGACTGTCTGGTCCTTAGCTGCAAATAAAACAGATGCGAGACAAGAATTTCATTTTATTAACAGTTATGGGCATAGAGGAAGGGATAACAAAAATGATATCCATTTATATTTTCAATTTTATAAAAGCTACTTGAATTTGTTGTCATTATCATCAAGCTAGTTATAGGGTCCTTTAGAAACAGCAGAAATTGCATTTATGAGCTATATTGGATCTGTTTGCCTCTTGGTAAACTAGATTCTTCATACTGGATACTTGATGCAGAATCATGGAGTAATCCCTTTAGCAGCTCATTCAGGAAGCTATGCAGGTATGGTAGGTGAGGCGAGGAGCTGCAAAGAGTGCCATGAAGTGCAGAAATGGTGCATAGATGAAGCACTTATCAATGTACAGTAAAATGCTAAGTTCAGTGCAAGTAAAAACCAAGTAAATTCTTATTTATTGTCTCATTTACTCCAATTTTCTCTGCGTTTGTCTGATTATTTTGCTACCTGTCATGTATAAGATAGTGACAGTTTACTATACAGCTTTAGTCTACAAAGACCACCTGTCTACAAAGGCCACATTTGTTGTTTCCCTTGAAAATGGTTTCTCATTGAATCATGTACCGGTACTAAAGGAACCTGTCTACAAAAACCACTTTTTGTGTTTCCCTTGGGCGGTCGCTATAGACAGTTTGACTGTATTATCATTTACCATCTTCCTCCTGCACTCGCTGTCGCTTGGCTGCGGTTTGGCGTGGAGATGACCTCATAATCTGGGTCCTGGTCTGAGCGAGACGGTGTCATCTGGAGTCGACGCTTGCTCGCCATGGTTGACTCCTGATGTAGAACTTCCTGTGGGAATCAAATTCTACAGATTAATAGAAGAATCATTATTGATATATTCATCAGCAAAACTTCTTTTTCTTTATCCTCTGCCTCCTTTTACTCTTCCTTCTTCTTTTTCTTCTTCTGCTCCTCCTTCTTCTCCTATTTCAGCTTCTTCTTCTTCCTCTTCATCCACTTCTTGATCTCTTTCTTCTTCTTCTCATTATCCTCCTTATTTTTCCTCTTCCTATTTTCTCCTTCTTCTTCTACATCTCCTTTGTCTATCGATTCTTCGTCATGTCACGGTTGATGACTCCTTGTCATTGCATGCCTCATCTTTTGACTCTTTCTTTCCTCACAAATACAATTGTTTCTCTTTTAGCAGAATAGGTAAATTAAAAAGAAATCAATTTTTAATGAAAAGTCTTGGTAAATCGAGATATGCAACACATTTTGCGGCAATAATCGCACCACATTCGTGGGGAAATATGGATGTGCAAAATTATCCACGAGCTATTTTCTACTTTCACAATTTCTAACGTATGGGACAAGACAACCCATTCATCCATTTAAACCGCACAC